>CALYLW010002212.1:0-28451 GCA_944989445.1 Ampullaceana balthica | reverse complement strand
GTAAGTAATTATGATTTTAAAGTTAAAGCGAGTTCAAGAAGATGTGTTAAAACATTATTAGAGAATTTGAAGTTAATTCTAATCTATAAAACACTTATGCGTTTGATTACTATTATCTTATATATTATAGACGCTCCATTAATACAGAACATTGTTGCGTCCTTCAATTATCTTTTCTTTTTCATAGAAACCTGATAAGGATTTTGTGTTATTCACTAACTCAATACTTGCAAGGTGTTTTTTTTTATTTCTTTCTTAATTTTTAGTGTTTTTGTTCCTGTTGTGTTAATCATCTAAGCTATCATCGCAGCTTGTATTTCTATATAATTACACTTCCTTTTCATTTTTTTTTCTTGTTTTCAGTTGAAGGCGTATTATTCAGCGTGCAACCTCTCCAAGTTAAAATTCAAATCAGGAAAGATAGAGAAATGAGATGTTTACATGTGAAAGCTGATTACTTTCCATAATAAAGGACTTACACATTTCCATTACAGTATAAAAATAGTTAATTAATAAATAAATAAATATATAAACATATAAATATATGTATTTGTATATATATATATATATATATATATATATATATATAAAGTCTTTCATGCAAAATTACAAGATATGAAATACAATATAAAGTTTTCAAATGCTTTAACATGAATATCAATTTCGGCGAATCTCTATCAGTTTCTATGTGTCTAATTTATAATATGTATTTTGATGTTTATAAAATATTTAATATATACTATATCATATGGGTGCATAATTATAATATAAATTACTGTGATTTAACTTTTAAGACATATTTATTTTTACTAAATTGATTCTGAAGATTTTGTTTAAAAAGTATGTATTATATGGTTTATGTGTGCTTAAATATAATATAAAATACTATGATTTTACTTTAAAGACGTATTTTTTAGTATAAGTGATCATGAAGAATTTTGATGGCCGTTATGAAACTTGCAAAAGGTTATTGTTTAAGGGTAAATTGCCCGCATTATAATATTACCTGATTTGGAAAATTCCAAAATAATATAATTTAACTCCTGGAGGGGTAACTGAAGGAACATACGACTGTTATTAATACTATTTGAGCGCTGTTTGAGACCTGAGTCAGTAAGTTATTCTAACGTAACCACGCAGCGACGTATCCACAAGTGGTTGTCATATTAGTTAAGGTCATAGTTTAGGACTTAAGCTAAATAAATGGGATGTTTTGTTAGTTTTATCATGTTTAGGTATTACCTATTTTTTAAACTTAGTTTTGAGTAAACCGACATTAGAGTGAAATGTGATGGGATATTATTTTTTGAAGTAATAAACTTTTATTCATAATAAACGATAATTTGTTGAAAATTATTATTAAAAATACGATTTATGAACAACAACAAAAGTTTTTCTGTTCATTAATTTGATCATTGTACTTCAACAAAATTATGACAGTTAAATTAAAAAATGGACTTGAAATAAATATTTAATTTCAATAATCATGATTACGAGTAGTACAATATTTTGTTTAAAAAATATACAAAGAAATTACTACTTTATTTTATACTAGTAACAAAGCCCGCCCAAGGACGGGAATAAATGTAGGGTGACCTGTGAAGTTCATGGACGCTATGTTTTGGTAGTTGTTATGCTGAAGCGTTTGCAGGACATTGTCGTCGCACGGCAAGGGATGTGGACAACAACAACTAAAACAACAAAAACAACAAAATCAACAACAGCAACAACACCAGCAACAAAAACAAAACAACAACAACAAAATACAATAACAACAGCAACAAAAACAAAAACAATAAAACAACAACATTAAAACAACAACACAAACAGCAACAACAATAGCAACAAAAACAAAACAACAACAATAACAACAACAATAACAACAACCGCAAAACAACAACAACAAAACAACAACAAAAACAACAACAACAAAACAACAACAACAATAACAGCAACAAAAACAAACAACACTTAAAACTCTTGCCACTACCCCCCAAGACCATCAAGGAAAAAGCATTTTACAAAATTATCATTGGAATAAGCGGCAGGCATAGTGGGAACAACATAATGAATTTTGACAAAAAAACTGCACCAAAAATAACTCGTTTTGAACCTCCGCGTAATATCTAAATTTTTCTTCGCTAGTGATTGGCTGTAGGAGTCATATGTGTTTGAGGGACCACTCGCTATAGATGACTGGACAGAAAGGACAGAAACTTGCCTTTTATTATATAGGATTACCTTGTGCGCCAATAAAAAAAGTTTACAATAGTATGATATTAAGTTAATAAATTTAGTGGAGCTATTTTCGGAAAATATTATGAACATCAATCTATAAAAATGTACAACTGAATATCCTGCATCACATCCTGAAGAGAGAAACAACAATAATAATTTTTAGAGACAGTTAACACTTGAGAATAGATTGTAGGACATACACAGAGATTCGAAGAGAGCCACTGCACAAGCCATGCTTCTTGTTGAAACCTATAGTCTCCTCTCATCTCTACTCGTGAGAGTTGGATAATTACGTCTATCCGACAAGGCTCAATCACAGTGTTATTTCAAAGATCACAGTGTTATTTCATAGATCACAGTGTTATTTCATAGATCACAGTGTAATTTCATAGATCACAGTGTTATTTCATAGATCACAGTGTTTTTTCATAGATCACAGTGTAATTTCATAGATCACAATGTTATTTCATTGATCACAGTGTTATTTCATAGATCACAGTGTAATTTCATAGATCACAGTGTTATTTCATAGATCACAGTTTTATTTCATTGATCACAGTTTTATTTCATTGATCACAGTGTTATGTCATAGATCACAGTGTTATTTCATAGATAAAAGTGTTATTTCATAGATCACAGTGTTATTTCATTGATCACAGTGTTATTTCATAGATCACGGTGTTATTTCATTGATCACAGTGTTATGTCATAGATCACAGTTTTATTTCATAGATCAAAGTGTTATTTCATAGATCACAGTGTTATTTCATTGATCACAGTGTTATTTCATTGATCACAGTGTTATTTCATTGATCATAGTGTTATTTCATTGATCACAGTGTTATTTCATAGATCACTGTGTTATTTCATAGATCACAGTGTTATTTCATAGATCACAGTGTTATTTCATAGATCACGGTGTTATTTCAAAGATCACAGTGTTATTTCATAAATCGCTGTGTTAATTCAAAGATCACAGTGTTATTTCATAGCTCACAGTGTTATTTCATAATTCACAGTGTTATTTCACAGACATACGGCCATAGGTCTCAACATTTCGTATCTATGAGACCATCGTTGATCCCTGACACGTACAGAACGCAGTCTTCGCAACCAGATCCGGTTCTTGTTCCATTGAATTTGAAGAGAAGCGTATTGGCCTCGTTAGTCATCGTGGTGTTGTCTTCCTTCCAGATAAAGTTGCCTTCCTTTAAGATATCTTCCATACCTATCCACGCGTCTGTTCCCACGTTGACAACTTTGTCTCAGCATGTTGAGCTTGTCAACAGTTTTGACCGACATCAGAAAAGCGCCCTTGGAGCCACACACAATGTCTGCAGTCGAGTAGTTGACCGAGTGGTTAAAAAAGCCAATACAAACTACGGAACTTCCGTTAGCCAACATCTTAAACCGTTTTGTTTCATCACAGTTGACTTTTCTGTACAGGAAGGAAGATTCGGGTCGACTGCTGGTGTTTATGCCGCATCCTGGAGAGCATTGAAGGGTTTTTTAATTAAACACAAAACTGCGTGACGCTGGGAATAGGTTTCTGATGGTGAGTGCGCATGACACATCAGATGTCTATATCCAGTTGACAGTTGAACTTGATGAGCCGACATTAAAATCTATGTAACGATAGAAAGTGACCAAAGAATTTCCATGTTATGTATTTTTGAGCCTCAGTGAACTCCTGCAGGATACATATAAAATGAACTTCAATCAATGCTGTGAACGCTAATACTTTTGTAATCTTTGCAGTTAAACTATTTTTTTTTAAATTGAATAGTCTATTGAAATGTATTCTTAATAAATTATTAGAACAGAAAAAATGAAAAAAGTTACGATTAAAAAAAACAACAGAACTTTAATCCATTGAATTGTTCTCAAAGAAAATGTATCATTTAAAGAAGAAACGTAATGAAATTATTCATACACTAAAAATAATAATACAACAATAGCATTTCTGAAAGAAATGATCAAAAAATGAAATTTATGTGTAACTGTGCATTTACCCCATACAATATAATTAGTAAAAGTGTTGATTTATCTTGCATTAGAATTGTATGATTTTATTAAAGTAGTTATGCTACTATTTCCAAATAAAACTTGGTTTTTTAAAGGAAAAATGAAAAATAAGTTGTCCAGTCACAAATATTTTGTTTGTGTGTGTGTGATGGGGGAGAGGGGGGTTGAGAGAAATTTGTCAGCTTCGGGATAACGGTAAGATTATTATTATATACATTGGAGACTTTCATTTTATATAGAAGATTACTGCATCATACATGTATCCATGCTTTTTTGTTCAGTCTTTCATATTTTAGAGTTTTAAATGTTGATAGTGTGTAAGCTTTCCTGATTTGATTAGACAATCCATACCAATCCCGAAGCCCCGACGGGAAGAACAAGAATTTGTGTGTGTTTGTTCTTGTATATGGACAAAAGAATAATTGAACATTTTTAAAAGATACTTTTATTTGCAAAGGATGTTTGTTTTCCGGCTTATCTTTGTTCACGGCTTTGGTATGCTACAATCATTACGAAAATTAAGTCTGTTTTTGTATGTTCATTTATTTTTAGACATCATCTATTATGCTTAGATTTAGGAGTAATACTAACCCAGAGTTGATCGAAACAAGGAATTCATTTCTATAAAAACAAAATCGAAATCGCCTTTACTAAATTCATTATCAATGAACCGAGCTTAATTTCGGTTTGCATCTTTGTAGTTTAAATATAGATCTTAAAACATATGTTCAAACAGTTCTTTTAATTTTATGTATAAAACTTCAATACTTACACAATATATAATATCCAAAGAAGCAAAAACCAGCAACTGCTCCTCCACTATTTATCTGGTTGAAAGACATTTTGCATTTAAGACCATAACACGTACGACTTTTCAAACATATTGATTTAAAGATAGAAATATAAATTGTGAGCTATTTATAGTTTGATAAATTTGAGTGTGTGTAAGATGTTGGAAGGAGATGATAACGATTTTAATTATTTGGTCTTTTTGAGGTCAACGCCTTAACGTTTATAGCATGAAATGACATTACCAGTCATTCATGTTGTAACATCTGCCATAGCAACAGACATTCTTGGCTTCACAAATAAATAGAGCGTTAATGAAAGAAAACATTTGATTACATTTTACATGAAAGAAAGTTTATATAAAAATAGCATTAAATTGAACGCAAAAAATATCTCAAAGATTAATTTCTTAACCCATTTCCAGCATTATTTAAAACCTGTACTCAAACTAACCTTGCAATTTAAACATTCTTTAAAAATATTGACAATATGCCAAGTTCAGTACACAAAGTATCGTCTCATTTCATTACATTTGTTTTTGGCTCTAGAAATGTATGTTCGAGATTTTAAATTTATATTCATTAAAAGAGTTGCACTAAATGTCAGAAAGCTTAACGTATTTCCTGATTTTGAAATATTTAATGTTAATGTCGTTTTATTGATTTCGTAAGTAAAAAAAACTAAAAGGATTTCTCCCACAGAAAAGATTGGAGATCACAAGATGTTTACCTTTCCTTAATGCTTGTTGGAATAGCAATTTGAGCTGAAGCATAATATTGATGAACTAAAAGGTAACTCGAACTTTTAAACTTACAATGATGTTTTTTAAAAAAAAAGAATACAAACATGTGAATAACATGGCATTATTGATTTCTTAATTTTTTTTTCGGTTTTAAGGGATGAAATGTTTATGGGGTCGGGGGATATGATATTGGAATTATGATTACCGACATTATTTCTGAAACGTCTGTATATAATTTTTTTAAAGATGAAAACAATGTAAATAAGGTACACGGACATGATTAAAAAAAATAATAATAAACAGTTCTTTTTAGGTCCTGGCTTTTATAATAATTGAACTTACAGGTAACATTAATTTGGTGATTTTAAAGCAATGCATAAAGTTTAAGTTCCTCAAAATAATGTTCCAACATATACCTTTACTGCTGCAATTTAATTTCATAAAAATTTGTCATAATTAAAGATCTGCTATATTATTTTAATTATTAACCCACGCGTTCCAGAATTAATGAACGCTGAGTGTACTTAATGGGTTAAACGTTGTCATTGGTCGATTGATGGAGGGTTAATTCATTAGTTTGTAGCAAATATTTAATATTCTCAGTGGAAATCTAACGTTTCCATGCCATTTGAGACGAGTTTTTTGGTTGTTTTTTTTTCAAATAGCAGAGTGTGATTTCTTTATGCAGCTACAACTTTCGGATTTAATTATTTTTTTCTATATATGTTAGTGCGAAGCACATGATACTGTTTTATTCAAGATGAACAAAACATTTTATTCAGAAGCAGTTGTTTTGTTTATTAATATCAATGTGTACTGTCTAAAGAGTGTGATTGAATTTGTTCTTATGTACACATTTGACACAATCTTAAAGGTTTACCTTTAAAAAAAAAGAATGATTGTCTAATTCAGTTTGAATGTTTGTTTAATGATTAGTATTTTTATGTTATGTGCCCGTGTCATACTAATACGATTACAGAGTTTAGCCACCCAAGTTTATCCAAAATCTCAGTGTGGTTACCTGGCTGGTTGGTCTACTATAGAGGTGGCGTTCTTCATACGACAGCTCCAGGAAAATAATAAAGCGAGCAGCAGATGTCAATATACATTGTCTTTGTGGATCTAATGAAAGCCTTTGATTTAGTCAGTCACAGAGGGCTATTTCAAATCATGGAAAAAGCTGAGTACCCCCACCTACTGGCCATCATCAGAATGTTCCATGAAAATATTCAGGGCACACTGCATTTTGATGGAGCTAAGTCAGAAGCGTTTCCAGTCACCAGCAGAGTTAAACAAGGTTGTGTAGTGGCACCAACACTGTTCGCAATATTATTCTATGTATTGCTTCGATACGCATTCAAAGATAGCAGTGATGGAATCTGGTTACACACCAAAGCTGATGCAGGACATTTCAACACTGCTCGCCTCCGAGCCGAAACCAAAAAGACAGATGTCCTAATTCACGAGCTACGTTTTGCGGACAATGCGGCATTGACAGCAAACACAGAAACTGGTTTGCAACAACTCGTGTCAAGCTTCTCAAACGCCTGCAAAGAATTTGGTCTGCAAATCAGCTTGAAAAAGACAAACATCATGGCCCAATACGCATGTTCTCCTCCTACCAACAATATCGACAATAAACATTTGGAGGTTGTGGACAGCTGCACCTACAATGAGTCCAAGGTTTCCGACTCACTGTCTATCGAGGACGACATAAACAGTATAATTGTCAAAGCAGCTGCCACTATGGCTAAACTAAATACATGCTAAATATGAAACTAATGGAGAAAACCAAACTGTGTCTATCGGGCCTGCGTCATCAGTACGCTGTTATAGGGTTGGTCATTATTTACATTATTTACCGGAAGTCTAATAATAGAATTAAATAAAAATGTGTTTTTACATCCGGGTAATGTGTAAGGTCGGTTAGTAAACTTGTCTCCGCTATTCCGATATAAATTGAGCTTTTTCTGTGTCCAACAACTTGTTTACAAGCGTATGTTTAGGAAATGTTATGTATCCAAAAAATTAGCAATTTTTTTCCACAGTCTTTCCAAACACATGCGTGTATGTAGTAAACATTTTTTTGGAGGAAAAGATCCTATAGACAATATTCAAAACCTTAATTTTATAGAATTTTAAATAAAAATATAAGTATAAGGTTATATTATTTAATATATTATATAATGCGAAATAGAACGTCATTGCGAGAGTGAATTTAATTTAATATGTAAATGGATCAGTGACTATGAATATACTTTTTTAGTTAATTCGCTCGTTCGTCCGTGAATTTTATTCATTCGTACTATTTAATTTACTACTTATACTAATGATGTCATTAGAATTAATGTCGTAATCGAAGTGTTTATTACTAATAAATACTAAGGCATATATATTTTATATGAAACAATGAAAAAAAATGTATATTAAATATACGTTTGCTAGGGCTAGTACTAGTACTAGTGACTAGTTGTAATGCTAACGGCTCCAACTATCGAATTTCGCTTACACTTATTTAAAAAAAATGCTTAGGCTTTATTATATAAATTTTAAAATTAAAATATTAATATAATTTTAAATTATATGATATAGTATATTATGTGAAATGGAACGTCCTTGTGAGTATGATTTATGAATTTTATGTAAATAAATTAGAGACTCTGCTCTGACTGAGGCTCTAGTTCTAATTCATTTCCACTTTCGTCCGTGAACTTTAATATTTCATACTATTTACTTATTTACTACTAATACTAACGATGTAATTATAATTAAAGTCATAATCTTAGTGTAATTTTATTACTAATAAATACCAAGGAATTTATGTTTATAAAGACCAAGGAAAACAATCAATATTAAAATAAATATATGTGTTAATAATTGACTACTATTACGCTAGGACTAATGTTTACCATAGTTACGACTATCGAACGACCGCATACACATGTTTAGGCTTATGTATTTAAGTTTTAAGTCTTCGGCATTTTAATAATTTATTCAGCTGCAAAACTAAGTGTAAAGAAATATTCTTTTGCACAAAAATTGCACTTAGAATATTGTTTTTAGTTATATCTGTGTATCAAAATACACTGTTGTAATGGATGTTTCAGAAATGTTGGACCTGAATCTACAAATAGCCCAATGACCGAATGAGTTATGACGTTTTCCGGTCCTAGAAATGATCAACCCTATACAGGAATGAAACATGGACCCCTTATGTGTACCATGATTGCAAGCTTAATAGCTTTCACTTGAGTCGCATCCTTGGCATTAAATGGCAAGACCAAGTGCCAAATAATGAGGTCCTGATGCGTCTCAATATCCAAAGCATGTTCTCAATCCATAGTGAAAGACGCCTAAGATGGCCAGGACATGTAACAAGAATGAGCATGTCTCATATCCCCAAGGACCTCCTATATGGAGATCTGGCATCGGGGAAGCGGAAGACAGGTCACCTACGTCTTCGATTTAAAGATGTCTGCCAGAGTGAAATGGAAGCAGCCAGAATAAACACAAGTGACTGGGAATGCAAAGCAGAAGGCCGATCTTCGTGGCGCACAGTTGTAAAAGAGGGCGTCATAGTAGCCGAGGAGCGAAGGATGTCGGAGGCTACAGACAGAAGAGCTAGAAGAAAGGCCAACACATTGGGAAGCACAGAACTCGTGTGTAAAAGCTGTGGTAAAGACTGTCGCTAAAGCATAGGACTGCTCAGCCACACGAGGAAATGCAACCAAACCCAATTTTGATGCACCATCTTCTCTCGAGACTGAAGGATACCGATACTATTATATGTGCCTGGTTGAATTGTATTTACATATATATAAAATATAGTATGAACTTTTAAAATAAGAATGTAATCTCCAACACTCACATTAAGCTAAAAACGACAAATATATCCACACAAACACTCACAAGCAAAAAATAAAAGAAAGAAAAATACGCACACACGTAACACAACACACACACACGCACAGAACACGACAGAGACACATGCACTGAGAAATACAAGATAGACAAAAATGTCCTGCACGTTTATACATTCGCTATTATCATTTTATGTTGAAAGTTAAATACATGATTTACATTTTTTTTAAATCTATGAAAAAGAAACATTAATCAAACAAAAAATACAGAAGCAATAACACTTGCGTAACTGTGTGATTTTTTTTTAAAATTACTAAGGAGGAATTCTTCGGTATTGTATTTCAGCTTCAGCTTGCTGAAAGTCATCCAAGACTAACCTAACCTATGCACACATGCAACTTAAAAACTACAATGATAATGTTTTTGATTACTGGGGTACAAGATAAAAATAAATATTTCATCTACCCGCCTAACGCAAAAGCCAAGTTAGTGACCTGTGCGGAAACCAACAGCTGTGATCAACATCATTTGAAATATTAAGACCTTGATGAAATGTTTCAAACGTCCAAATATCTAGAGAAAATCCCCCCCCCTCCTCCCCACACCAATCGCTTTCACCAACAGAAATTGTTGGTTAAAGCAAATATTAAAATAACCCAGAGAAGCATTCAAGAGATTTGATGGCAACAAGAAATCAAAATCATCCTATGTTAATTATCATATGTTGCTAACATTTCGCTAAGTAGTTCCCCACTGATTGGTCAACGTGACCAAGTGGTGACCATGCATCAAAAGTACATGCATCACAAAGACATTATCAAAGTATTCAGCTTCTCCCGACAATAGGAATGTTTGGCATTCATGACTAGGAATCGTAATATAAAACCTGGAAATGATTCTGTATTTTGAGACACCGCATTACATCTATACTAGATACGACCCAGCGGTGTATCATACGCCTCAGAATTTTTCATATATAATAGTGCAAAGGAAGGGGGGAAAAGAACGGAAATAAACAGCAGCAGGAAGAATTGAGAACATCTCGAGTGAACGTTGAGGGAATTTCGGACGCATTTTCGGTCTGGAAACATGCGCACTGTAGTTGAACCCCCAACCTGCTCCACCCTCGCTTGCCAACCAAAAACTGATATTGGTCGACCCTTGCATGGTTTATTCGTCATGCTTATTTTCTCTCTTCTTTTTCTGCTTGTCTTAATTTCTGGTGCATTATATATGTAGATATTAAAGATAAAGTACTGAAGAACTACATGTATTATCGATTTCTTTCTTGAATGTTTTACAAATTCAATCTCAATTTAAAAAATATAAGAAAGAAAGTTTAAAAAGTAAACGCTTGAGTATTATAAAAACGAGAAAATGATCCGCAAAAGATCTCCTACATCCACCCGTGTTTAGGGAAAAAATATCGTTGCTTTTAAAAAACAAATCATTATGACTTAATTTTATTCTTTTACCTTTAGAAAAAAATAATTGTGCACATTTATTGTCTTCTGTTTAATTCTTTTTCTGTTTTAAATGTTAAACTTGTTTTCTAACGTTCATGTTAAACGATGATTAGTAGTACAATAGCGAGTTAATGAAAAATAGTTTTTTCATCCAAAAGATTGTAAAATAACTTGTCCCAATACGGTGCTAATAAAGTATTGTTTGCTCACACACATATGGTGACTTGTCTGAACATGTGTCATCGTTAAGTAGTCTATCGGGATGTTTATATTCGACACAGTCTTCATTCGAGCTGCCGTCGTTGGGTTCATTAGCCATAAAAATCTGACCTTTCAATGAACCATCCAGTAGGCTTGAGTCCTCTATCCAAGTAAAGTACCCTTCCATAGCCATGTCATCTAGACCGATCCACGCGTCTATTAAGGTACTGGGGACTTCCTGTCTGAGTATTTCAAGTTTATCTATTGTTTTGATTGACATGAGGAAACTTTGTTTTTCTTTACATGACCTGACGGCGTTGGTGTAGTTGAGGTTTCGTTGAAGAAACCGATGCAAGCAGTGGTCGTGTTGTGGGAACTAAGGTGAAATCCCTTTTGATAGTCACACACCGAGTTGAGGTACAGGTTTTCCTCTGGCGCTTGGAGGCGACCCGTGGCGCTTAGCTCAACCTCGGGATAACATTGTCCGGTTTTGTTGTTGTACATGAAGGATCTGATCACAGAGGACCAGGTCAGCGCTTTCATGGCGCAAGAGGTGGCAGATTTAACCTGCAATGATTTGCCAGGAAGTACGATTCTTAGATCATTTGACGTGTAGCGTTTGAACCTACAAATAGACGTTGAATCGAATGATTCTGTGCCCTTGAAGTTTAGGACGTAAACACAAACTGTAAAATGGAAACCAACAAATCGTAGATATTTTATTATATAAATAATATAATTTTTAAAATAAAATAACACTTATTTGTTTAAAAAATTATTAAAGTTCATTACGTCATAATTTTTGTGTTTGATTTGGGACTTCGTAAGTAATACACGTTCATAATTATTGTATTAAGGGTGTCAATTTAAAAAAAAATAATAATTTTTGCTAGTTTTCTGAAGAAAACAAAATTGATCATAAAATGCAAATTAATATTTTTAAGTATACTTTTTTGTGAAATGATAAACTCATTTAAACGTTATATATATATATTAGGTCTGCGGAAAATAACGATTAATTTCTGGATTAATCGTTACACATTTTAAATATTAAATTATATTTTAACGATTATTTACACATCACTTAAAAATTATGGGAAGTCATAAAGTAAAAAAAAATAGCGGCCAATAAATAATAACAAATTTCCTGACGATTACAAGAACATTTTGGTTTTAAACTATTGACTGACGGGAATGTTCAAAATGTTCTTGTTGTAGTTCATTCAAGAACACGTGTTTTATTTCCTTATGATATTTTCTAATTTATTTTCTAATTCTTACCTAGTGAAAAAAATATTTTCTCCATTGTAGCAAATCACTTTTTTAAAATATTTAATTCAGAACGACAAATTTTCCCAAAAGCTGACTAACTAACGTAATTTTTCAGACATTTATTGAAACTAAAATCATTCTAATGTTACAGTTGTATTGATAAGAAATAAATGCTACATTTCACTCCAGAATGTATTCCAGGATAATAGAATTAAATAAATCTTCAGTTTCACATCAAATGATCCTGATCACACTGAAAATTTTATGAAATTTTTAAAATGCGAATAAAAATTTCACCACCAGCATATTTTTATTGTTGTATAGTATCGTACTTGAATATATCGCGAGATAGCTATATTTTATCATAAGCCAAAATCAATATCTTTAAAACTTTTATTGGCTTAAAACAAAACAACGCATTAGGAATGTTTGCATTGATTTAAATCTTTTCATTCTTATAATGTCCGTGTTCTAAGACTAAATCTCCCACCGTAGTTTGCTATTGAATATACCAAAAGAAAAGAGTAATCCTTTTTTACAAATATTTGTATATAGGCCTTTTCAAATGGACGTTAACGAGTTCTTTTCAACGCATGGCATCATCCATGACGTTAGACTATGTTAAAAGATAGTAAATAAATATATTTGATCACTTTTTTTTGTAAAATGTTTATGTAAATTTAAAATGTACATTTTAGCTTTGTCTGGCGTTCAGATTTAATGTGAGCATATTTACTTCCTGTTCTCTTAATGCAAATAATCTCAGAAGCACTGTTAAAAATTGCAGTGTATAATCTTTTTTTTTCTTTATTCTATGTTGAAAGGACAAATGTTTTGGATTGCAGCTACCTTTAAAGAAAAATCAAAGCTCAATTAGACCCAGATATATTTTAAAAGTAATTTATAAAAAGGTACATTTTTAATATGAGAAGATTAGTATGATTTGTTTCAGATTTGATAAATAAAAATTCAAAATATATCTTTTTCATATTACGGTAAGAAATTAAATTCTTTTTAAAAGAAATTCTTGGATAAACAATTACATGCTTATACAGTATTTGTAACACTTCAGCTTTCATGACATATGACATTATATATGTTTACTATAGGTAATAGTAAATGTCATACAAATATGAATTATTAAATATTCTACTGTGTGTCACACTACATATAAGGCTACTAAATATCATTAAAAAATATCATGCTATTTTTAAAAATATATTTCAATACTGAACGCCATACTTTAGACCGTGTTACGTATCCATTATCCACTGCATTAATACAAAGCCTTAATTTCAAACGTAATAGAAAAAGCACCAATTTTCTATATTAATTTGTTTTCTACTTATCGTCAAAGGCAGATCGATATTAACACGAGAGTTTAGAGCCGCCTACCTCTTTGTTTGACGTCATCAGCTCCCACCAAACACAATCATCAATCAATTTGTGAAGCCCTCCACCCCCACCCTCCCTGTATCGATCAAGAGATTGAAAGCAGATGGCTATAACGGGATCAAACTGACAAAGTCACAATCAGCAATGATAGGAGTTTGTCTCTGGCATTGGCCTTTTCACAGAACAAGCCTTGAAATTTTGTCAGTTAAAGTGTTGTTTCTATTTGGTGGGATATTCATAAAATCTCATTTATAGAGTTCTATGTTTCGACCTCTATCAGATAGAGGTGAACACAGAAAAAGTTTTAAAAAAGGTCACATAACAGCTTCTTCCCTTGAGGTCTTCATTAGGCTTCCGTCCTTCCGCGGCGACATCGTCTCCTTCTCATCCACACTCCTCCACCTTTCTCAAGGCTCTTTTCTCTTCACTCCTAGCTGTGAGGGTGGCTTCCGCAGATTGGGTGCCCTCGCGTACCTTTGACCACCAGAGGCTGCGCTCCTCAGCAATGGCCTCCCACTTATTCCGTTGTGACGTGTTAACGGTCGACTTCGATGGAGGTAATAAATGGCATTCCAGAAAGAATTAAGATGGTACGATGTCGAGGTTGTTGTTTTTTTTGAGTTATAGTAAATACACGTCAAGTAGAACAATCCGTCACCTTTTAGAAACACGTACGTCTTTGGTAATAGATCAAACAGGTTATTCCAGCTATTAATTAACAGGAAATAATACAAATTAAATCAACATCAGCTACGTATTGCATGTCAAACATGGATTGGAATGATAAAAGATGACGTGGCTATTTTATTAAAATTTAATTTTAGGTTTTGGTTGACTTCTTTGTATAAAGATTTTATTTTTAAAAATTAATGATTTGTTTAAACCCCTTCTAAAACTGAAACATATTTGTAATAGGTTCGAACTTACAAATTAACACTGTAAACTGTGGTTAAAAATCAAACACCTTAAGTAATAACAGGATCAAATATCCAATCCATTTTACGATGGAGACAAAAAAAGAAGAAAAAAACCGATAATGATAACTTCACATGGCAAAAAATCAAATTAATTATTACGCTAGTGTGCATTTAAATGCCACCTTTCTGTAATATGATATAAAAAAAGTTCAACTAATAGACATATATAAGAGCAAAAAGAAACATTCAAACTTTTTTAAAATTGAAATTTTTAAATAAAAAAAAATAATACAAAAAATTTAAAACATTTCATATGTTCATTAGTCTTTTTGTGTGGACATTTTTGTTGTTATTACAAAATGACCGTCACTAGGGTCTGCCTTAATATAAATTGACCGTCTCAAGGGTCTGTGTTAATACAAAATGACCGTCTCAATGGTTGGTGTTAATACAAAATGACCGTCACTAGGGTCTGCCTTAATATAAATTGACCGTCTCAAGGGTCTGTGTTAATACAAAATGACCGTCTCAAGGGTTGGTGTTAATACAAAATGACCGTCTCAATGGTTGGTGTTAATACAAAATGACCGTCACCAGGGTCTGCCTTAATATAAATTGACCGTCACAAAGGTCTTTGTTAATACAAAATGACCGTCTACAAGGGTCAGTGTTATGTTAACACGGTTTGAATGATCTGACTAAAGTTAAAAAATAATTATGTGACCCGAAAATAGGGTATGCAACCATCGGCCTTCTTCACCCATGTATGCGTCCGTCCAGCACTAGCAGATTATAGTCTTCTTTACAGTACTCCAATACCAGTTTTTTTTTAATAGTGTGCAATAGTGAGTTAATCATTTCATTTGAAATGAGGTAACATCGCTCTATAAAGCACATTTTAACAGTGTTTTGATAATTTATTATTAGTGTAAGAGGCCTTCCATAGAAGACATCACGCGTTTTTAGCAGATTTTTACCCCCTCCCCCTCGTCACACGTCGTCCTAAAAACGTAGACCCCCTCTCCAATATGACGTCAGAAAATCGCCCACGTTCCCATAAAATTCCTTGTTCTATTTGAAAATGATCATGTTTCAAATCACTTTATTTTTCATTTAAGTATGTATTTAGTGTAAGGCTGCACTCTAATATCGTAACAAGCGTGAAGTCATTAAACAAATAGTAAGCCATAAAAAAAATAGCTGCATGAAGTCATTTATGGATGGCCCCTAAGACCAAAAGATGCAAAATTGAAATGAAATAAACTATATATTAAGTAATTAAATTAAGACTTTTTGTGCATTGGGTTATTAAAACATTGTTTGTTCGATGCGCAAGTAACTTAAGTGAATGGCAATTGGTTTATCTTAACTTATTTAATCTATCACAAATACACTTTTCTAGCATTTTTTTAGACAAATTTATATCTAAATTTAACGCAAACTTCGGGAATTCCCACTGCCTACTTAAAACACTAGTTGGCACTATAAGTTTAAATCTCTTATGTACAGAAAATTCAAAAATCCCTTTTAAAGATGTAGAATATTTTTAGCGATGTAGGTGATATTATCAGAAATTTAGTTAGGACCAACTGTTACAATTTTTATGAAATTCAACAAAAATAAATTTATGTAGTCACGGATTGATTCAAACCGCTAGGGCCATACAAACTGTTGCCGTGGACGAAAAAATGCCATCTTCAAAGAGACGGAAGAAGTTATAATTAAAAAGTTATTCCTTGTAATCAAATCTTGTTACCTGAAATGAGCTGATTTTTCTGTGTCCAAATAAAGAGCGTTTTAAAAATTAAAGAAGTGAAATATAACTCAAACAATGTAATCACCAATTGTATATAAACCCCATCCTATAGCCAGAACGTCAAAAAATGCAGCCGTCAAAAAGACAGAGGACGAGTTTTGATCGTGAAAACGCTGGCGATTACCAAAGAGATTCGCCTAAAAACAGTGTCCGCAAGAAGGCAACAGTGCATCAACCTTATTCTTGGGCCAATCTTCCCTCTACGGCCTTGCAGAAAATTTTAGAAATATTGCCCGATACGGATAGGTATTCAGTGGCACAGGTAACGACTGTTGTTTTTTACTATAAGATATTGAGAAAATACAATGGTTATTTATTTTTTTATACATTATAGTTTTCCATTAAACCTGGAAGCATCTTACGTTGGATTTTTAGTCTTGAACGTATGTAAAATATTTTATTTGTAAAAAAAAAGTTAGATCTTCATTGATAATGAAAATGTTTGCTCAGACAGCCTACTAATTGGGGGGTGACCGAGTTGCCCAAAAGGCCTAAATAAATAATAAATGTTGTTGGGTCGTTGAATATCGGGTAGTTTTTAAGTCAAATGAATGAAAACAAATATTATATTAAAGTTACGTTTATTGGCAATGATTTTAGGTCTAGTGTTTCCCGTCAGTCAGCAACGGAAGATATATACTATTTGAACTTTATATCAAGAAACATACCTCTAAATATATAGGTAATTTTTATCAAAAGTTTTTTTGTTTTTTTTTACTATTATTATTATTTGAAGAAAGTTTATGTTATAGTGCTTGTAGAATTAACTTTAAAAAATATCTTTAACTTACACTATTTTAACCAACTTTACTTTACATTTGTTAGCTCTTGCCCGTGCTGTCTAAGTGGGTTGTGACCAAAATTTTAATATAGATAAAATCACCATCTTGTAATCTGTAGATATTTTACCGAGTGAGCAAGTTAACACATTTAGTGTGTACTATTATCAATTATTCCAAGATTGTTTGCATTACACAAATTCCTATCAGCAATTGATGTTTCCATTTTTGTTTTTCTTTTTTCGATCACTCCTTTAACTAGGATATATACGAGCGATCACCCTTGTGAATTCTGCTTACGTAATTGCCTTATGAGTTATTCTCTGTTATATACAATCACGTGTTAAACTCAAGTGATTCTCTTGTGAGTTATACTCAAATAATTTATCTTGTGAGTTTTTCTCTTTTAAACTCCATTAGTATGTGTTATGCCTATAGGATTGCCCTTGTGAGTTCTAATCAAGTGCCCTTTTTGATTATACTAAACTGACTGCTTTTTTGTGTTATACTGAAGTGACTGCTCTTGTGGCTTCTGCTCAAGTGACTGCCCTTGTGCCTTCTCTTCAAGTAACTGTCCAAGTTTGTTTTAATCCAGGATCCCACTGTAGTTTTGACGCAAGCTATTGCCTTTGTGCGTTCTACTCAAGTAATTCCACTTGTTGGTTCTACTCTTATAAGTTCTACATTAAGTGACTGACCTTGTGGGATCTACACAATTGATGGCTCATGTTGATTCTACACAATTGATTGCTCATGTTGATCTACACAAATTGATTGCTCATGTTGATCTACACAATTGATGGCTCATGTTGATCTACACAATTGATTGCTCATGCTGATCTACACATTGATTGCTCATGTTGATCTACACAATTGATTGCTCATGTTGATCTACACAAGTGATTGCTCATGTTGATCTACACAATTGATTGCTCATGTTGATCTACACAATTGATTGCTCATGTTGATCTACACAATTGATTGCTCATGTTGATCTACACAATTGATTGCTCATGTTGATCTACACAAATTGATTGCTCATGTTGATCTACACAAGTGATTGCTCATGTTGATCTACACAATTGATGGCTCATGTTGATCTACACAATTGATTGCTCATGTTGATCTACACAAGTGATTGCTCATGTTGATCTACACAATTGATTGCTCATGTTGATCTACACAATTGATTGCTCATGTTGATCTACACAATTGATTGCTCATGTTGATCTACACAAGTGATTGCTCATGTTGATCTACACAATTGATTGCTCATGTTGATCTACACAATTGATTGCTCATGTTGATCTACACAATTGATTGCTCATGTTGATCTACACAATTGATTGCTCATGTTGATCTACACAATTGATTGCTCATGTTGATATACACAAGTGATTGCTCATGTTGATCTACACAATTGATGGCTCATGTTGATCTACACAATTGATTGCTCATGTTGATCTACACAATTGATTGCTCATGTTGATCTACACAAGTGATTGCTCATGTTGATCTACACAATTAATGGCTCATGTTGATCTACACAATTGATTGCTCATGTTGATCTACACAAGTGATTGCTCATGTTGATCTACACAATTGATTGCTCATGTTGATCTACACAATTGATTGCTCATGTTGATCTACACAATTGATTGCTCATGTTGATCTACACAATTGATTGCTCATGTTGATCTACACAATTGATTGCTCATGTTGATCTACACAATTGATTGCTCATGTTGATCTACACAATTGATTGCTCATGTTGATCTACACAATTGATTGCTCATGTTGATCTACACAATTGATTGCTCATGTTGATCTACACAATTGATTGCTCATGTTGATCTACACAATTGATTGCTCATGTTGATCTACACAATTGATTGCTCATGTTGATCTACACAATTGATTGCTCATGTTGATCTACACAATTGATTGCTCATGTTGATCTACACAATTGATTGCTCATGTTGATCTACACAATTGATTGCTCATGTTGATCTACACAATTGAT
The DNA here is from genome assembly GCA_944989445.1 of Ampullaceana balthica. NCBI lineage: Eukaryota > Metazoa > Mollusca > Gastropoda > Lymnaeidae > Ampullaceana > Ampullaceana balthica. The sequence continues at coordinate 8,927 of CALYLW010002212.1, read as the reverse complement.
TGCTCATGTTGATCTACACAATTGATTGCTCATGTTGATCTACACAATTGATTGCTCATGTTGATCTACACAATTGATTGCTCATGTTGATCTACACAAGTGATTGCTCATGTTGATCTACACAATTGATTGCTCATGTTGATCTACACAATTGATTGCTCATGTTGATCTACACAATTGATTGCTCATGTTGATCTACACAATTGATTGCTCATGTTGATCTACACAATTGATTGCTCATGTTGATCTACACAATTGATTGCTCATGTTGATCTACACAATTGATTGCTCATGTTGATCTACACAAGTGATTGCTCATGTTGATCTACACAATTGATTGCTCATGTTGATCTACACAATTGATTGCTCATGTTGATCTACACAATTGATTGCTCATGTTGATCTACACAATTGATTGCTCATGTTGATCTACACAATTGATTGCTCATGTTGATCTACACAATTGATTGCTCATGTTGATTCTACACAATTGATTGCTCATGTTGATCTACACAATTGATTGCTCATGTTGATCTACACAATTGATTGCTCATGTTGATTCTACACAATTGATTGCTCATGTTGATTCTACACAATTGATTGCTCATGTTGATTCTACACAAGTTATTGTCTTTTTTGGGTTCTACTCTTGTGGCTGCCTTTGTTTGTTTTTTTTCTCTTTAGAAAAGTTTCGCAAAATGTATCTTATTTGCTAAGGTATTCAAATAGTCTTTCATTTAAAAAGCTAAGATAATTAAATACTATACCATCATAGCAATGGTTTAAATTAATAATATTGTGCTATTTTAATATCCTATATAATAAAAGGCTATGTTCCATGTGGTCATCGATAGCGATTGATCCCTCAAACACATATGACACATACAGCCAATCATATTGAACATGTTTACGCGGACGTTCAAAACGAGTTATTTTTGTTGCAGTATTTCTTCCAAGACTTTATTTTGAGTTATTCGCGTTGGGATTTATAGTCAAAAGCTCAGTTTTTACGAGTTATTTATTTTAACTATAGTTAATAGTATTTTTGACGTGATGCACATGTATTCCGGTCCAGACGGCTGTTGTATGGGAGTTACAACATGCCACCGAACGGTGGCGAAACGTCCTTGGACGGGCTTTGCTGCTCGTTTACTATACAATAAAGAAGATACGGTTTCCTTGTGTTGCAAATTCATTATCTCTGAATGTTCTTTCATCAATGTTATGCATTTTATTGTATTTATACGTCATCACAACTATTAATGTCAATTTTCAGCCTTTGCATTTCATGTATTTTTAGCTTTGCATTTCATGTATTTTTTTCCTTAGGTCTGTAAGCCGTGGCACGAAGGATTCAGAGACCCTGTAATATGGAGAAGGAGGATGATAGTGTTCGAAGATAGTAGAATCAAGATACCAACTCGATTTAAAGCCAACATTAGAGCAATGCTTCATCGAATAAGCGGTACAGTACTATGACTGTTGTATTTTGTATAAAACGATAGTTTGAACTTTGTTGATGTAGTCTATAACACGTTTTTTAGGCTTCTATACTTAGACATGGGTGTCTTGCTATTATGGGGAATAAAGCTCGCTAACTAATAATTCAACGGTACTAAAAACACTTATGTCTCTATTATATTGAATAGCGCTCTAAAGAGTTCACACTAGGATGAAAAGGTCAAGCTTTGCAATTTTTTGTTGCTCTTTAAATGTATTTTTTGTCCCATAACCTTTTTTCGAGGTCGTAAGGGGTTCTAAGGGGTTCTAATGTTTCTATTAGAACATTCTCGGGCTTAGTAGACTTTTACGGCGCCCATCCCTCTCCATGTCAGCGGAGGACTTTCTCAGTGTTAGTCATTCATCAACATTTGTATAGTGGCTTTAATGTGGGCTTGATCCCACGCCCCTCAGCTTGTGAGGAGAGCGCACTATTGACATCGCTATCCAGCCACCAGTTCTTTATATAGATAATCTCTGAAGAATAAGTTTTTGAAATTTTCGAAGAACTCATTGAAACAACAATGAAACTACTAAATACATTCAGTATTTTTTAATAAGTAAAATTGACAGCGGACATCAACCGTATAATGATTCTCCTTGCATTGTTAGAAAAAATACAAGAGTTCAACAAAGCTTCTAGGGATTAATGCCTTTGTCGAATTTAAAGCTTGCGTGAGCAATTTATCAAATCTATTTTTGAATTCTTTAAATGAACACAAAAAGATATCTGGAACTTTATTATTACATTTCAACAAAATTTGGTTTTCGTTTCCATGCCCTAGCACTTCTAAAGTTCTAAATTGCTGATAAAGGCATGCCATGGAACGAACTTAAGGATACGCAATGGTTTGCAGGGAGCAAAAATACATGGCGTCATTTAAAGGTTATTTTGACACTAAGTTAAAAACGAGACATACGCAGGCGAACAATTACTAAAACACTAAATCTGGCGCTGGAAGATTAATCTTTGCTCTTTTTTTGGTCTTTATTTTGAAGCCTAGGGGAAAATGTATTTCCTGAAAAATTGCTGACTTCAGCAAATATAAATAACATTTAGAAATGGCTTAAGATTAGAGTACGCATCTCATACAGAGATCGACATAAGCGCTACAAAACTACACTCCAAACTGCTCTAAAAGCCTTTGAGATTCGACATGACTGATGGCGGCGGTGGGCAGCAGCCAGTGACCGAAGGCCCTGGCGCTCTATGAAACGGAATATCGCAGCTGTCTTTTAGGCAAATAGACATCGGGCTGCCGTTGTGTAATACTTTTATCTGAATTAGTCCCTGGAAAGTTTTAAGCAACAGTTGAATTTTTCTCTATCTTAACATTTCCATATAAGTTGCTTTTTCGGGATTTTCCATCAGGAAAAAGAGCCATCAGCTTTGCCACGATGTTCCCAACGTTTCCTAAAGATGTGGAGTTGTGTATATGTGACACGTCCACTGATAACTACAGAGATTTCTCCAAGTTGTTGGAACTTCTGTATGAAGCCAAACTGGCTAAAATCAGTGTGATGTTTCTCTCTGTCAGAAGCGGACATGGGTGCTTTATCAAGTCTTTAAGTCAATTGATCAAGAAACAAAATAATTTAAAAGTAAGGAAATTTTTCGTCTAAGACTTGCTGGTGATAACAACAGATTCCATGTTTCCTTTAGCATTACCGTTCCACGCACATGTGCCTTTATTTAATATATATGTATATTTATAAATACACTAGCTGATCTCAGTATAAAGGAATAAATTCAAAGAGATCAGCGAGAGGTACATTTTAAAACAATTATACCAGAAATCTTTGCGGAAACGTATTTAAAAAATCCAATTTTTATGGCGATCAGATAAATAAAAAAATATTTGAAATGTTTAGTCAACATCCATCCGTTAACCCATCAACATTTTATATTTCAGGGGAAAAAAAGATTATGGGCCCCCAGGCAAAAAAATATTTTTTTCTAATACCTTTTATACAAAAAACGCATCCAGAAAGTATTCAATAATGTCCCAAAATTTCAAAAGATAATTTTTTTATTGCTACTGTCAGAAAGAAAAAAAAGTAAGGACCCGATGGCCCAGAGGCTGCAAGATGTAAAGATAAAAAAATATGTTACTTAAAATCTTGATAACAATGGAAATATTTTTAATATTTGTCACAACCGTGTAAAATGGAATTGGAAATAAAATTATAAACGTTTAGTAAAATAAAAACTTTTGGGGGTCCCCAGTCTCGAAGGAACGAACTTTTGGTGCTCAGTGGCCAATAGTATTTCAATATACACTATATACAAAGTTTGGTCAAGATCAATCAATTTGCCAAGTAGCTAATTCTGAAACTAATTTTTAAGTATCTCTTAAGAAAAGAAAAATGACATGAAGGGCCCCGGGCCCATTCGGTGCATTATTGAATGTTTGAAAAAACCTTTCTTTTAAAAATATTTCATAATGAATTAATGTTTCTATATTTCTCCAAATTTTGTAAAATTAAATGTGGAGTTAAATCTTACATGTTTAAGAAAATATGCATTTGGGGCCTTGGCCCCGAAATGTTTTGGCATTAGGAGTTCAGTATTACATAATTTCTTAATATATGCTCTGAAGTTTTTCTATACCAAGTTTGGTCGAGATCCATTCATGGTCCCAGTAGCTAAACCTTAGACTAATTTGAAAATAGCTTGAAAATATATTACAAAAAACGACTTAAGGTACCCCGAGCCCATTCGGTGCATCATGCTAAGTCCTAAACACCTGTTTATTTCAAATAATTTTATAATTGATCTATTTATATATTTATTTCAGAAGATCGTGTACAATTGAATGTGGAATACAGTCTTAAACGTTTACGAAATGTGATAGTTCGGACCCCGGCCCGGAAAGAATAAACATAAGGAGTTAATGACCTCTTATATTAAGTTGTATTTACTAAAAATGTATTAAGTTTTGACTAGATCCACTCACTTAAACAGCAGCTGACTATTAAAATAATTATATATAGATCATAAATGCAATAAAAAACAACAACCAGGTTATGGACCCCCGGAGCCCCATGAGAGTTAAATTATATATATATATATGTATATATATAAAGATATAGTATATATATATATATATATATATATATATATATATATATAGAGAGAGAGAGAGAGAGAGAGAGAGAGAAATATAGAATATATATATATATACAATTTTTAAAATGGAAATTTAAATAAATATATAATTGTGTATAGATATTGTGTTATTATCTCTTCTTTTTAAATCCTTTATATTAACTCGTGATGCCTGTTTGGTTGATTGTTTGCTTGCTTGTCGAAAAAACTTTTGATCAATTTTTAAATCACTTCCTCGTAAGCTAGAGAGCTGAATATTTGCAAGCAGACTTGTGCCGATGATAAAAATGAGGTGTCAAAATGGCAGATCGATCCCATGTACTCTGATTAAATTATTTAATTTTTAGTTTATGTTATTTATCTCTATGTATCATGTTAAATTTTTGAGATAGTGTGTCGCGGTGCGTATTATATTGAACAACCTTTCCTGTCGCGCAATAACGTGCGTATTTTATTGATAACAACTTTTATAAAACATATTCCTGATCGGTGAGCATTATATTAAACATGTTTAACGAAACAACTACAATTTTTATTTTTGGATGGTCTTGCAATGCGTATTATAATGAACATTCTTTCAGCTATGTCTCGTACAAAAAAGGATATATAGTCAAAAAAATTTTTTTTACGTTTTTTAAAAATTTAATTTCTTAATTATTATTTAACATAGTACATAGTAGTAATATGTACTACTATTTTATCCTAAGTTTTTTAATTTCTCATATGATTTTTCCATTAACTAATTTTTTAAAAAGGAATTTTGTATCGATTACTTTGTGTGGGACCTGGAGAATGGCGAGGTACTACTAAAAACTCTGGCTGATGTGAATGGCAAAACACTCCAAACACTTCTGCTTGACCAGTTTCTCATGGATGCGATACCATTTCACTGTGTTGGTTCTCTAGCCGAGGAAATAAAGGTCTTTTCATGTAATTTCCCGTTTAAAGCCCGTTGTTCGTTTTTAAAAAAATGATAGATAGCAAATGGGATTGGATTTTTGGATTGGATTTAAAGTTGGACGATATTTATGGTATAAATGTACGGCTCTAAATAAAGACTTCTCAAGTTTGACAGAAAATTAAAGTGTACAAAATTTTAGAAAGAGTTTTATTTTTAATACTGCATCAGGAGAAATGTATCTGAAACTTTAGTACAATTTTCCACTGCTTAAAAAAAAATTAAACATACATATATAGGTAAGTAACTCTCAGCTATATTTATTGTTCCTGGGATAGCTGATCACACTGTGTTACCCGGAAAACCATTTCTCATCTTTTTATTTTATTATTTTATTATTTAATTTTTTTTAAAAAACCCTTTTTGAGATACTATTTTGCTGATGATCTCATTCGGGCTCTATAACTAACATGTTATTCGTTTTGATTTGTCTGGGGATCCCGGCTGCCGCGGCTTAACATAATTTGCGCCCGGCCATCTTTTTTTAACGATTTTAGGAGATACTCTTTTGCTTACTCTATGATAAAAAAACACATTTTTTTATCAAACACTCGTATGTTGGTTTGACGGGTGATCCAAGTTAAACCTCTTTCCTAGTTGACATTTTGATGTAACTTCCTCATGATTTTAAATCATTATTATTGAAAACAGAGTTATTGTTGTTTTTTTAAATCAATGCTTTGGTATGACAGGGCAAATAACAACTCAATATAAAGTTCAAAATATACCGGCCTTATGAGATAACTAATTATTATAAATTATGTTAATTTAATATTATAATTAATGTGGAAGAATGTCAACAATTTTTTTTAATATATCATTCAAGTATAATTATTTCTTTACTTCAAAAAAGATTATTTAATAAACTTTTTATCTTATATTACATTTTTCTAAAATATCCAAAAGTCGTTATAGTCCGATTTCGACCATATTAAATTTCATGTTATAACTAAATCTTTTTTCTACACAATTTCAGAAGTTCACAAACTTGGTTAACGTAAGACTCAGCTACGAAATGTTATCCGATGATTTGATTACGCACTGGACAAAACAGTGTCCGTCACTTGCAGTTGTTAGGTTGGACATATATAAACAAGGTATTTTTATTTATTTATTTTTTTGCTTAAATTTGTTGACATATACTCGTAAATATTAAAAAGACAGCTTTCTATTCTATCTCATAGATTGTTATGTTATTTGTTAAATGGACTTTCAAATGATTTATTTTGGAATAGTCAAGTTCGTACCTAGATTTTTTTAATCAGAGAGAAATTAATATAGTATTTATAAAATTTGCCAATTGCATCGGGACAATCTCGATAATAGGGTATTAAACAGGTGAGATGAAAGATGGAAATGAAGGACCAGGCAAAGACTTTTATGTCAACATTCGCACTAGGTAAACATAAAAACTATGTCAAAATGGACAGTATGCAATAACGCATACTGTGCAAAAATGCACACAAAATATAAATGAACACTTGGTAGATATGCAAACTATGCTAATTTGCACATTATGTCAATATGAACAATGTGCAATCATATAAAGGGCATCCTCAATGGATCATTGCTTTGTCTCCTTCTCCTATGATACGCCTCTCTTAGCTCCTAGCTGTCTACAGTTTCGAGTACTCTCGTGTACCTTAGACCCACAGCATAGCCCTCCTAAGTATTGTGGTCAATGTGCACCAGTCGTATGTTTTTTTTCAGAGACGTCTTTGTAACGCAGGCAAGTTTGACCTCTCTATCTAGATCCAGTTGCCAGCTCTCATCATAGAACAGCTCTTGGGATACACTGTGAGCTCATCCTGTGAATGAGGCCTATCTACCACCAGTCTCTCACTCAGGATTGAGTACATAGTCAACACCTCGCTTCTCCGGAGAACTTTCATTTTACTGTAGGATCCTACGCAAACATGGCTAGTGGAAACTGTTGAACTGCATTGTTTGCCTAGAGTATCTTATCATATCTTATCTGTTACGGACGCTCCTTTTATTCAGAAGCTTATCGCGTCCTACTCTTATCTATGGTTTTTGTCTAGTCCTGCATTCTTATTAGAGTTTTAAATGTTGATAAAGTGTTGGTTTTACTGGTTTATTCAGGCCACCCATGCCACCCCCGAATTCTGGACGGGAAGAACGAAAATGTGTATGTCTTTGTTCTTGCTTCCATAAAAGAGTGTGTACCAGACTTCAGTGCTCTGTGTGCAAGCATGCACTTTATGTCAACATGCACACTATGTAAACATGTAAACAATGTAAACATGTGCATGTGTTATAGTGCATACTAAGTCAATATAAAAATTAGGTCAAAATGAACTCTATGCAAATTAGACATGATATCAATTTACACATGGTATAAACGTTTTCGCTAATTGTACATCAACACGCAAACTATTTAATCATACACACTATTAAACATGCACACCAGGCATACATTCACATGACGTATACACACTCATTGTGTAAGCATTCACACGAAGTAAACTTACATACAATTCAAATATACTTGAAATGTAAGCTTGCTCGCAGAGTGCACATGAAATCTGTGTAATTGCAGCCTAGAAGTAAGCTAGTAATTTCGAAGAAAATCATAAAGGCTCACTGGCAAGGACATATTTTTTCTTAAAAATTTCTAACAAAGTGCCTTTTTAATCTCGCCTTCTTCAGTCCATGTCATAACTAACGAGGCGTGGCAGAACTTAGCCAGAACTCACCCAGCGCTGATTGTTGAGATGAACGTCGGATTTTCAAAATACATGACTAAAAAACAACGTCTTGCGGTTCTGTCCCCAGCTATACTACTACACAAATTAACATGGGATGATTGCTGTAAAATTATATCAAGATTGGAGGTATATAAGGGACCGTCCATAAAGTACGTCACGCTCCAGGGGGTGTAAGAATGTGTGACAGGTTGCGACAGGGGGAGGGGGGTGTCCGGCTATGTGTGACGTTACGGTGTTTTATATTAAATTTTAATTATTTTTTAATAAAAGACACAATTTTTGTTCGAAAGTGTGAGGTACTTTAGGGGGGAGGGGGTTTCCGAATTTGTGACAGTTTGTGACAGGCGGGAGGGGGGAGATAAAAATGGTCAAAAATAGAGTGACGAACTTTATGGACGGCCCATAAATTATATTTAAAGCTTAACGCGATTTTGTTTGTATGTCTGTTTTTAGGTAGGTTTATAACCACCATAACTGGAAAATGACTCGTGAGGAATGACAGTGTTTTATGTTTACTCCCGTTGTTTTTCCTTTTTCTTAGCTAACATAAACAACGCTTCACGGGGAAAAAAAAGCTTATTTCAATGTTATACCAATTCCTTCATCAGGTAACTGTATGTTTCCATCGCTC
>CALYLW010002211.1:37545-99193 GCA_944989445.1 Ampullaceana balthica | reverse complement strand
AGATAATGCACATGTCCCTATCATGGCATACCCCAATAAGTCGTATTAGATAATGCACATGTCCCTATCATGGCATACCCCAATAAGTCGTATTAGATAATGCACATGTCCCTATCATGGCATACCCCAATAAGTCGTATTAGATAATGCACATGTCCCTATCATGGCATACCCGCAATAAGTCGTATTAGATAATGCACATGTCCCTATCATGGCATACCCCAATAAGTCGTATAAGTATAATGCACATGTCCCTATCATGGCATACCCCAATAAGTCGTATTAGATAATGCACATGTCCCTATCATGGCATACCTCAATAAGTCGTATTAGATAATGCACATGTCCCTATCATATCATAACCCCAATAAGTCGTATTAGATAATGCGCATGTCCCTATCATGGCATACCTCAATAAGTCGTATTAGATAATGCACATGTCCCTATCATATCATACCCCAATAAGTCGTATTAGATAATGCGCATGTCCCTATCATGGCATACCCCAATAAGTCGTATTAGATAATGCACATGTCCCTATCATGGCATACCACAATAAGTCGTATTAGATAATGCACATGTCCTTATCATATCATACCCCAATAAGTCGTATTAGATAATGCGCATGTCCCTATCATGGCATACCCCAATAAGTCGTATTAGATAATGCACATGTCCCTATCATGGCATACCACAATAAGTCGTATTAGATAATGCACATGTCCCTATCATGGCATATCCCAATAAGTCGTATTAGATAATGCACATGTCCCATATCATGGCATATCTCAATAAGTCGTATTAGATAATGCACATGTCCCTATCATGGCATATCCCAATAAGTCGTATTAGATAATGCACATGTCCCAATCATGGCATACCTCAATAAGTCGTATTAGATAATGCACATGTCCCTATCATATCATACCCCAATAAGTCGTATTAGATAATGCGCATGTCCCTATCATGGCATACCACAATAAGTCGTATTAGATAATGCACATGTCCCTATCATGGCATATCCCAATAAGTCGTATTAGATAATGCACATGTCCCTATCATGGCATATCTCAATAAGTCGTATTAGATAATGCACATGTCCCTATCATGGCATATCCCAATAAGTCGTTTTAGATAATGCACATGTCCCAATCATGGCATACCTCAATAAGTCGTATTAGATAATGCACATGTCCCTATCATATCATACCCCAATAAGTCGTATTAGATAATGCGCATGTCCCTATCATGGATTAACCCCAATAAGTCGTATTAGATAATGCACATATCCCTATCATGGCATACCACAATAAGTCGTATTAGATAATGCACATGTCCCTATCATGGCATATCCCAATAAGTCGTATTAGATAATGCACATGTCCCTATCATGGCATAACCCAATAAGTCGTATTAGATAATGCACATGTCCCTATCATGGCATACCCCAATAAGTCGTATTAGATAATGCACATGTCCCTATCATGGCATAACCCAATAAGTCGTATTAAATAATGCACATGTCCCTAGTATGGCATAACCCAATAAGTCGTATTAGATAATGCACATGTCCCTAGTATGGCATACCCCAATAAGTCGTATTAGATAATGCACATGTCCCTATCATGGCATACCCCAATAATTCGTATTAGATAATGCACATGTCCATATCATGGCATACCTACATAAGCCGTATTATATAATGCAAATGTCCCTATCATGGCATACCTACATAAGCCGTATTAGATAATGCAAATGTCCCTATCATGGCATACCCCAATAAGTCGTATTAGATAATGTACATGTCCCTATCATGGCATACCCCCAATAAGTCGTATTAGATAATGTACATGTCCCTATCATATCATACCCCAATAAGTCGTATTAGATAATGCACATGTCCCTATCATGTCATGCACCAATAAGTCATATTAGATAATGCACATGTCCCTATCATATCATACCCCAATAAGTCGTATTAGATAATGCACATGTCCCTATCATGGCATACCCCAATAAGTCGTATTAGATAATGCACATGTCCCTATCATATCATACCCCAATAAGTCGTATTAGATAATGCGCATGTCCCTATCATGGCATACCCCAATAAGTCGTATTAGATAATGCACATGTCCCTATCATGGCATACCACAATAAGTCGTATTAGATAATGCATATGTCCTTATCATATCATACCCCAATAAGTCGTATTAGATAATGCGCATGTCCCTATCATGGCATACCCCAATAAGTCGTATTAGATAATGCACATGTCCCTATCATGGCATACCACAATAAGTCGTATTAGATAATGCACATGTCCCTATCATGGCATATCCAAATAAGTCGTATTAGATAATGCACATGTCCCTATCATGGCATATCTCAATAAGTCGTATTAGATAATGCACATGTCCCTATCATGGCATATCCCAATAAGTCGTATTAGATTATGCACATGTCCCAATCATGGCATACCTCAATAAGTCGTATTAGATAATGAACATGTCCCTATCATATCATACCCCAATAAGTCGTATTAGATAATGCGCATGTCCCTATCATGGCATACACCAATAAGTCGTATTAGATAATGCACATGTCCCTATCATGGCATACCACAATAAGTCGTATTAGATAATGCACATGTCCCTATCATATCATACCCCAATAAGTCGTATTAGATAATGCGCATGTCCCTATCATGGATTAACCCCAATAAGTCGTATTAGATAATGCACATATCCCTATCATGGCATACCACAATAAGTCGTATTAGATAATGCACATGTCCCTATCATGGCATATCCCAATAAGTCGTATTAGATAATGCACATGTCCCTATCATGGCATAACCCAATAAGTCGTATTAGATAATGCACATGTCCCTATCATGGCATACCCCAATAAGTCGTATTAGATAATGCACATGTCCCTATCATGGCATAACCCAATAAGTCGTATTAGATAATGCACATGTCCCTAGTATGGCATAACCCAATAAGTCGTATTAGATAATGCACATGTCCCTAGTATGGCATACCCCAATAAGTCGTATTAGATAATGCACATGTCCCTATCATGGCATACCCCAATAAGTCGTATTAGATAATGCACATGTCCCTATCATGGCATACCTACATAAGCCGTATTATATAATGCAAATGTCCCTATCATGGCATACCTACATAAGCCGTATTAGATAATGCAAATGTCCCTATCATGGCATACCCCAATAAGTCGTATTAGATAATGCACATGTCCCTATCATGGCATACCCCCAATAAGTCGTATTAGATAATGTACATGTCCCTATCATATCATACCCCAATAAGTCGTATTAGATAATGCACATGTCCCTATCATGTCATGCACCAATAAGTCATATTAGATAATGCACATGTCCCTATCATATCATACCCCAATAAGTCGTATTAGATAATGCACATGTCCCTATCATGTCATACCCCAATAAGTCGTATTAGATAATGCACATGTCCCTATCATGTCATACCCCAATAAGTCGTGTTAGATAATGTACATGTCCCTATTATGGCATACCCCAATAAGTCGTATTAGATAATGCACATGTCCCTATCATGGCATAACCCAATATGTCGTATTAGATAATGCACATGTCCCTATCATGTCATACCCCAATAAGTCGTATTAGATAATGCAAATGTCCCTATCATGGCATACCCCAATAAGCCGTATTATATAATGCAAATGTCCCTATCATGGCATACCCCAATAAGTCGTATTAGATAATGCACATGTCCCTATCATGGCATACCCCAATAAGTCATATTACATAATGCACATGTCCCTATCATGGCATAACCCAATAAGTCGTATTAGATAATGCACATGACCCTAGTATGGCATACCCCAATAAGTCGTATTAGATAATGAACATGTCCCTATCATGGCATACTCCAATAAGTCGTATTAGATAATGCACATGTCCCTATTATGGCATACCCCAATAAGTCGTATTAGATAATGCACATGTCCCTATCATGGCATACCCCAATAAGTCGTATTAGATAATGCACATGTCCCTATCATGGCATAACCAAATAAGTCGTATTAGATAATGCACATGTCCCTATCATGGCATACCCCAATAAGTCGTATTAGATAATGCACATGTCCCTATCATGGCATAACCCAATCAGTCGTATTAGATAATGCACATATCCCTAGTATGGCATACCCCAATAAGTCGTATTAGATAATGCACATGTCCCTATCATGGCATACCCAAATAAGTCGTATTAGATAATGTACATGTCCCTATCATGGCATACCCTAATAAGCCGTATTAGATAATGCACATGTCCCTATCATGTCATACCTCAATAAGTCGTATTAGATAATGTACATGTCCCTATCATGGCATACCCCAATAAGTCGTATTAGATAATGCACATGTCCCTATCATGGCATACCCCAATAAGTCGTATTAGATAATGCACATGTCCCTATCATGTCATACCTCAATAAGCCGTATTATATAATGCACATGTCCCTATCATGGCATACCCCAATAAGTCGTATTAGATAATGCACATGTCCCTATCATGTCATACCTCAATAAGCCGTATTATATAATGCACATGTCCCTATCATGGCATACCGCAATAAGTCGTATTAGATAATGCACATGTTCCCTATCATGGCATACCCCAATAAGTCGTATAAGTAATAATGCACATGTCACTATCATGGCATACCCCAATAAGTCATATTAGATAATGCACATGTCCCTATCATGGCATACCTCAATAAGTCGTATTAGATAATGCACATGTCCCTATCATATCATACCCCAATAAGTCGTATTAGATAATGCGCATGTCCCTATCATGGCATACCCCAATAAGTCGTATTAGATAATGCACATGTCCCTATCATATCATACCCCAATAAGTCGTATTAGATAATGCGCATGTCCCTATCATGGCATACCCCAATAAGTCGTATTAGATAATGCACATGTCCCTATCATGGCATACCACAATAAGTCGTATTAGATAATGCACATGTCCTTATCATATCATACCCCAATAAGTCGTATTAGATAATGCGCATGTCCCTATCATGGCATACCCCAATAAGTCGTATTAGATAATGCACATGTCCCTATCATGGCATACCACAATAAGTCGTATTAGATAATGCACATGTCCCTATCATGGCATATCTCAATAAGTCGTATTAGATAATGCACATGTCCCTATCATGGCATATCCCAATAAGTCGTATTAGATAATGCACATGTCCCAATCATGGCATACCTCAATAAGTCGTATTAGATAATGCACATGTCCCTATCATATCATACCCCAATAAGTCGTATTAGATAATGCGCATGTCCCTATCATGGCATACACCAATAAGTCGTATTAGATAATGCACATGTCCCTATCATGGCATACCACAATAAGTCGTATTAGATAATGCACATGTCCCTATCATATCATACCCCAATAAGTCGTATTAGATAATGCGCATGTCCCTATCATGGATTAACCCCAATAAGTCGTATTAGATAATGCACATATCCCTATCATGGCATACCACAATAAGTCGTATTAGATAATGCACATGTCCCTATCATGGCATATCCCAATAAGTCGTATTAGATAATGCACATGTCCCTATCATGGCATAACCCAATAAGTCGTATTAGATAATGCACATGTCCCTATCATGGCATACCCCAATAAGTCGTATTAGATAATGCACATGTCCCTATCATGGCATAACCCAATAAGTCGTATTAGATAATGCACATGTCCCTAGTATGGCATAACCCAATAAGTCGTATTAGATAATGCACATGTCCCTAGTATGGCATACCCCAATAAGTCGTATTAGATAATGCACATGTCCCTATCATGGCATACCCCAATAAGTCGTATTAGATAACGCACATGTCCCTATCATGGCATACCTACATAAGCCGTATTATATAATGCAAATGTCCCTATCATGGCATACCTACATAAGCCATATTAGATAATGCAAATGTCCCTATCATGGCATACCCCAATAAGTCGTATTAGATAATGCACATGTCCCTATCATGGCATACCCCCAATAAGTCGTATTAGATAATGTACATGTCCCTATCATATCATACCCCAATAAGTCGTATTAGATAATGCACATGTCCCTATCATGTCATGCACCAATAAGTCATATTAGATAATGCACATGTCCCTATCATGGCATACCTCAATAAGTCGTATTAGATAATGCACATGTCCCTATCATATCATACCCCAATAAGTCGTATTAGATAATGCGCATGTCCCTATCATGGCATACCCCAATAAGTCGTATTAGATAATGCACATGTCCCTATCATATCATACCCCAATAAGTCGTATTAGATAATGCGCATGTCCCTATCATGGCATACCCCAATAAGTCGTATTAGATAATGCACATGTCCCTTTCATGGCATACCACAATAAGTCGTATTAGATAATGCACATGTCCTTATCATATCATACCCCAATAAGTCGTATAAGATAATGCGCATGTCCCTATCATGGCATACCCCAATAAGTCGTATTAGATAATGCACATGTCCCTATCATGGCATACCACAATAAGTCGTATTAGATAATGCACATGTCCCTATCATGGCATATCTCAATAAGTCGTATTAGATAATGCACATGTCCCTATCATGGCATATCCCAATAAGTCGTATTAGATAATGCACATGTCCCAATCATGGCATACCTCAATAAGTCGTATTAGATAATGCACATGTCCCTATCATATCATACCCCAATAAGTCGTATTAGATAATGCGCATGTCCCTATCATGGCATACACCAATAAGTCGTATTAGATAATGCACATGTCCCTATCATGGCATACCACAATAAGTCGTATTAGATAATGCACATGTCCCTATCATATCATACCCCAATAAGTCGTATTAGATAATGCGCATGTCCCTATCATGGATTAACCCCAATAAGTCGTATTAGATAATGCACATATCCCTATCATGGCATACCACAATAAGTCGTATTAGATAATGCACATGTCCCTATCATGGCATATCCCAATAAGTCGTATTAGATAATGCACATGTCCCTATCATGGCATAACCCAATAAGTCGTATTAGATAATGCACATGTCCCTATCATGGCATACCCCAATAAGTCGTATTAGATAATGCACATGTCCCTATCATGGCATAACCCAATAAGTCGTATTAGATAATGCACATGTCCCTAGTATGGCATAACCCAATAAGTCGTATTAGATAATGCACATGTCCCTAGTATGGCATACCCCAATAAGTCGTATTAGATAATGCACATGTCCCTATCATGGCATACCCCAATAAGTCGTATTAGATAACGCACATGTCCCTATCATGGCATACCTACATAAGCCGTATTATATAATGCAAATGTCCCTATCATGGCATACCTACATAAGCCGTATTAGATAATGCAAATGTCCCTATCATGGCATACCCCAATAAGTCGTATTAGATAATGCACATGTCCCTATCATGGCATACCCCCAATAAGTCGTATTAGATAATGTACATGTCCCTATCATATCATACCCCAATAAGTCGTATTAGATAATGCACATGTCCCTATCATGTCATGCACCAATAAGTCATATTAGATAATGCACATGTCCCTATCATATCATACCCCAATAAGTCGTATTAGATAATGCACATGTCCCTATCATGGCATACCCCAATAAGTCGTATTAGATAATGCACATGTCCCTATCATATCATACCCCAATAAGTCGTATTAGATAATGCGCATGTCCCTATCATGGCATACCCCAATAAGTCGTATTAGATAATGCACATGTCCCTATCATGGCATACCACAATAAGTCGTATTAGATAATGCACATGTCCTTATCATATCATACCCCAATAAGTCGTATTAGATAATGCGCATGTCCCTATCATGGCATACCCCAATAAGTCGTATTAGATAATGCACATGTCCCTATCATGGCATACCACAATAAGTCGTATTAGATAATGCACATGTCCCTATCATGGCATATCCCAATAAGTCGTATTAGATAATGCACATGTCCCTATCATGGCATATCTCAATAAGTCGTATTAGATAATGCACATGTCCCTATCATGGCATATCCCAATAAGTCGTATTAGATAATGCACATGTCCCAATCATGGCATACCTCAATAAGTCGTATTAGATAATGCACATGTCCCTATCATATCATACCCCAATAAGTCGTATTAGATAATGCGCATGTCCCTATCATGGCATACACCAATAAGTCGTATTAGATAATGCACATGTCCCTATCATGGCATACCACAATAAGTCGTATTAGATAATGCACATGTCCCTATCATATCATACCCCAATAAGTCGTATTAGATAATGCGCATGTCCCTATCATGGATTATCCCCAATAAGTCGTATTAGATAATGCACATATCCCTATCATGGCATACCACAATAAGTCGTATTAGATAATGCACATGTCCCTATCATGGCATATCCCAATAAGTCGTATTAGATAATGCACATGTCCCTATCATGGCATAACCCAATAAGTCGTATTAGATAATGCACATGTCCCTATCATGGCATACCCCAATAAGTCGTATTAGATAATGCACATGTCCCTATCATGGCATAACCCAATAAGTCGTATTAGATAATGCACATGTCCCTAGTATGGCATAACCCAATAAGTCGTATTAGATAATGCACATGTCCCTAGTATGGCATACCCCAATAAGTCGTATTAGATAATGCACATGTCCCTATCATGGCATACCCCAATAAGTCGTATTAGATAATGCACATGTCCCTATCATGGCATACCTACATTAGCCGTATTATATAATGCAAATGTCCCTATCATGGCATACCTACATAAGCCGTATTAGATAATGCAAATGTCCCTATCATGGCATATCCCAATAAGTCGTATTAGATAATGCACATGTCCCTATCATGGCATAACCCAATAAGTCGTATTAGATAATGCACATGTCCCTATCATGGCATACCCCAATAAGTCGTATTAGATAATGCACATGTCCCTATCATGGCATAACCCAATAAGTCGTATTAGATAATGCACATGTCCCTAGTATGGCATAACCCAATAAGTCGTATTAGATAATGCACATGTCCCTAGTATGGCATACCCCAATAAGTCGTATTAGATAATGCACATGTCCCTATCATGGCATACCCCAATAAGTCGTATTAGATAATGCACATGTCCCTATCATGGCATACCTACATTAGCCGTATTATATAATGCAAATGTCCCTATCATGGCATACCTACATAAGCCGTATTAGATAATGCAAATGTCCCTATCATGGCATACCCCAATAAGTCGTATTAGATAATGCACATGTCCCTATCATGGCATACCCCCAATAAGCCGTATTAGATAATGCAAATGTCCCTATCATATCATACCCCAATAAGTCGTATTAGATAATGCACATGTACCTATCATGTCATGCACCAATAAGTCATATTAGATAATGCACATGTCCCTATCATATCATACCCCAATAAGTCATATTAGATAATGCACATGTCCCTATCATGTCATACCCCAATAAGTCGTATTAGATAATGCACATGTCCCTATCATGTCATACCCCAATAAGTCGTGTTAGATAATGTACATGTCCCTATTATGGCATACCCCAATAAGTCGTATTAGATAATGCACATGTCCCTATCATGGCATAACCCAATATGTCGTATTAGATAATGCACATGTCCCTATCATGTCATATCCCAATAAGTCGTATTAGATAATGCAAATGTCCCTATCATGGCATACCCCAATAAGCCGTATTATATAATGCAAATGTCCCTATCATGGCATACCCCAATAAGTCGTATTAGATAATGCAAATGTCCCTATCATGGCATACCCCAATAAGTCGTATTAGATAATGCACATGTCCCTATCATGGCATACCTCAATAAGTCGTATTAGATAATGCACATGTCCCTATCATGGCATACCCCAATAAGTCGTATTAGATAATGCAAATGTCCCTATCATGGCATACCCCAATAAGTCGTATTAGATAATGCAAATGTCCCTATCATGGCATACCCCAATAAGTCGTATTAGATAATGCAAATGTCCCTATCATGGCATACCCCAATAAGTCGTATTAGATAATGTACATGTCCCTATCATGGCATACCACAATAAGTCGTATTAGATAATGCACATGTCCATATCATGGCATACCCCAATAAGTCGTATTAGATAATGCACATGTCCCTATCATGGCATACCGCAATAAGTCGTATTAGATAATGCACATGTTCCTATCATGGCATACCCCAATAAGTCGTATAAGTAATAATGCACATGTCACTATCATGGCATACCCCAATAAGTCATATTAGATAATGCACATGTCCCTATCATGGCATACCTCAATAAGTCGTATTAGATAATGCACATGTCCCTATCATATCATAACCCAATAAGTCGTATTAGATAATGCGCATGTCCCTATCATGGCATACCTCAATAAGTCGTATTAGATAATGCACATGTCCCTATCATATCATACCCCAATAAGTCGTATTAGATAATGCGCATGTCCCTATCATGGCATACCCCAATAAGTCGTATTAGATAATGCACATGTCCCTATCATGGCATACCACAATAAGTCGTATTAGATAATGCACATGTCCTTATCATATCATACCCCAATAAGTCGTATTAGATAATGCGCATGTCCCTATCATGGCATACCCCAATAAGTCGTATTAGATAATGCACATGTCCCTATCATGGCATACCACAATAAGTCGTATTAGATAATGCACATGTCCCTATCATGGCATATCCCAATAAGTCGTATTAGATAATGCACATGTCCCATATCATGGCATATCTCAATAAGTCGTATTAGATAATGCACATGTCCCTATCATGGCATATCCCAATAAGTCGTATTAGATAATGCACATGTCCCAATCATGGCATACCTCAATAAGTCGTATTAGATAATGCACATGTCCCTATCATATCATACCCCAATAAGTCGTATTAGATAATGCGCATGTCCCTATCATGGCATACCACAATAAGTCGTATTAGATAATGCACATGTCCCTATCATGGCATATCCCAATAAGTCGTATTAGATAATGCACATGTCCCTATCATGGCATATCTCAATAAGTCGTATTAGATAATGCACATGTCCCTATCATGGCATATCCCAATAAGTCGTTTTAGATAATGCACATGTCCCAATCATGGCATACCTCAATAAGTCGTATTAGATAATGCACATGTCCCTATCATATCATACCCCAATAAGTCGTATTAGATAATGCGCATGTCCCTATCATGGATTAACCCCAATAAGTCGTATTAGATAATGCACATATCCCTATCATGGCATACCACAATAAGTCGTATTAGATAATGCACATGTCCCTATCATGGCATATCCCAATAAGTCGTATTAGATAATGCACATGTCCCTATCATGGCATAACCCAATAAGTCGTATTAGATAATGCACATGTCCCTATCATGGCATACCCCAATAAGTCGTATTAGATAATGCACATGTCCCTATCATGGCATAACCCAATAAGTCGTATTAGATAATGCACATGTCCCTAGTATGGCATAACCCAATAAGTCGTATTAGATAATGCACATGTCCCTAGTATGGCATACCCCAATAAGTCGTATTAGATAATGCACATGTCCCTATCATGGCATACCCCAATAATTCGTATTAGATAATGCACATGTCCATATCATGGCATACCTACATAAGCCGTATTATATAATGCAAATGTCCCTATCATGGCATACCTACATAAGCCGTATTAGATAATGCAAATGTCCCTATCATGGCATACCCCAATAAGTCGTATTAGATAATGTACATGTCCCTATCATGGCATACCCCCAATAAGTCGTATTAGATAATGTACATGTCCCTATCATATCATACCCCAATAAGTCGTATTAGATAATGCACATGTCCCTATCATGTCATGCACCAATAAGTCATATTAGATAATGCACATGTCCCTATCATATCATACCCCAATAAGTCGTATTAGATAATGCACATGTCCCTATCATGGCATACCCCAATAAGTCGTATTAGATAATGCACATGTCCCTATCATATCATACCCCAATAAGTCGTATTAGATAATGCGCATGTCCCTATCATGGCATACCCCAATAAGTCGTATTAGATAATGCACATGTCCCTATCATGGCATACCACAATAAGTCGTATTAGATAATGCATATGTCCTTATCATATCATACCCCAATAAGTCGTATTAGATAATGCGCATGTCCCTATCATGGCATACCCCAATAAGTCGTATTAGATAATGCACATGTCCCTATCATGGCATACCACAATAAGTCGTATTAGATAATGCACATGTCCCTATCATGGCATATCCAAATAAGTCGTATTAGATAATGCACATGTCCCTATCATGGCATATCTCAATAAGTCGTATTAGATAATGCACATGTCCCTATCATGGCATATCCCAATAAGTCGTATTAGATTATGCACATGTCCCAATCATGGCATACCTCAATAAGTCGTATTAGATAATGAACATGTCCCTATCATATCATACCCCAATAAGTCGTATTAGATAATGCGCATGTCCCTATCATGGCATACACCAATAAGTCGTATTAGATAATGCACATGTCCCTATCATGGCATACCACAATAAGTCGTATTAGATAATGCACATGTCCCTATCATATCATACCCCAATAAGTCGTATTAGATAATGCGCATGTCCCTATCATGGATTAACCCCAATAAGTCGTATTAGATAATGCACATATCCCTATCATGGCATACCACAATAAGTCGTATTAGATAATGCACATGTCCCTATCATGGCATATCCCAATAAGTCGTATTAGATAATGCACATGTCCCTATCATGGCATAACCCAATAAGTCGTATTAGATAATGCACATGTCCCTATCATGGCATACCCCAATAAGTCGTATTAGATAATGCACATGTCCCTATCATGGCATAACCCAATAAGTCGTATTAGATAATGCACATGTCCCTAGTATGGCATAACCCAATAAGTCGTATTAGATAATGCACATGTCCCTAGTATGGCATACCCCAATAAGTCGTATTAGATAATGCACATGTCCCTATCATGGCATACCCCAATAAGTCGTATTAGATAATGCACATGTCCCTATCATGGCATACCTACATAAGCCGTATTATATAATGCAAATGTCCCTATCATGGCATACCTACATAAGCCGTATTAGATAATGCAAATGTCCCTATCATGGCATACCCCAATAAGTCGTATTAGATAATGCACATGTCCCTATCATGGCATACCCCCAATAAGTCGTATTAGATAATGTACATGTCCCTATCATATCATACCCCAATAAGTCGTATTAGATAATGCACATGTCCCTATCATGTCATGCACCAATAAGTCATATTAGATAATGCACATGTCCCTATCATATCATACCCCAATAAGTCGTATTAGATAATGCACATGTCCCTATCATGTCATACCCCAATAAGTCGTATTAGATAATGCACATGTCCCTATCATGTCATACCCCAATAAGTCGTGTTAGATAATGTACATGTCCCTATTATGGCATACCCCAATAAGTCGTATTAGATAATGCACATGTCCCTATCATGGCATAACCCAATATGTCGTATTAGATAATGCACATGTCCCTATCATGTCATACCCCAATAAGTCGTATTAGATAATGCAAATGTCCCTATCATGGCATACCCCAATAAGCCGTATTATATAATGCAAATGTCCCTATCATGGCATACCCCAATAAGTCGTATTAGATAATGCACATGTCCCTATCATGGCATACCCCAATAAGTCATATTACATAATGCACATGTCCCTATCATGGCATAACCCAATAAGTCGTATTAGATAATGCACATGACCCTAGTATGGCATACCCCAATAAGTCGTATTAGATAATGAACATGTCCCTATCATGGCATACTCCAATAAGTCGTATTAGATAATGCACATGTCCCTATTATGGCATACCCCAATAAGTCGTATTAGATAATGCACATGTCCCTATCATGGCATACCCCAATAAGTCGTATTAGATAATGCACATGTCCCTATCATGGCATAACCAAATAAGTCGTATTAGATAATGCACATGTCCCTATCATGGCATACCCCAATAAGTCGTATTAGATAATGCACATGTCCCTATCATGGCATAACCCAATCAGTCGTATTAGATAATGCACATATCCCTAGTATGGCATACCCCAATAAGTCGTATTAGATAATGCACATGTCCCTATCATGGCATACCCAAATAAGTCGTATTAGATAATGTACATGTCCCTATCATGGCATACCCTAATAAGCCGTATTAGATAATGCACATGTCCCTATCATGTCATACCTCAATAAGTCGTATTAGATAATGTACATGTCCCTATCATGGCATACCCCAATAAGTCGTATTAGATAATGCACATGTCCCTATCATGGCATACCCCAATAAGTCGTATTAGATAATGCACATGTCCCTATCATGTCATACCTCAATAAGCCGTATTATATAATGCACATGTCCCTATCATGGCATACCCCAATAAGTCGTATTAGATAATGCACATGTCCCTATCATGTCATACCTCAATAAGCCGTATTATATAATGCACATGTCCCTATCATGGCATACCGCAATAAGTCGTATTAGATAATGCACATGTTCCTATCATGGCATACCCCAATAAGTCGTATAAGTAATAATGCACATGTCACTATCATGGCATACCCCAATAAGTCATATTAGATAATGCACATGTCCCTATCATGGCATACCTCAATAAGTCGTATTAGATAATGCACATGTCCCTATCATATCATACCCCAATAAGTCGTATTAGATAATGCGCATGTCCCTATCATGGCATACCCCAATAAGTCGTATTAGATAATGCACATGTCCCTATCATATCATACCCCAATAAGTCGTATTAGATAATGCGCATGTCCCTATCATGGCATACCCCAATAAGTCGTATTAGATAATGCACATGTCCCTATCATGGCATACCACAATAAGTCGTATTAGATAATGCACATGTCCTTATCATATCATACCCCAATAAGTCGTATTAGATAATGCGCATGTCCCTATCATGGCATACCCCAATAAGTCGTATTAGATAATGCACATGTCCCTATCATGGCATACCACAATAAGTCGTATTAGATAATGCACATGTCCCTATCATGGCATATCTCAATAAGTCGTATTAGATAATGCACATGTCCCTATCATGGCATATCCCAATAAGTCGTATTAGATAATGCACATGTCCCAATCATGGCATACCTCAATAAGTCGTATTAGATAATGCACATGTCCCTATCATATCATACCCCAATAAGTCGTATTAGATAATGCGCATGTCCCTATCATGGCATACACCAATAAGTCGTATTAGATAATGCACATGTCCCTATCATGGCATACCACAATAAGTCGTATTAGATAATGCACATGTCCCTATCATATCATACCCCAATAAGTCGTATTAGATAATGCGCATGTCCCTATCATGGATTAACCCCAATAAGTCGTATTAGATAATGCACATATCCCTATCATGGCATACCACAATAAGTCGTATTAGATAATGCACATGTCCCTATCATGGCATATCCCAATAAGTCGTATTAGATAATGCACATGTCCCTATCATGGCATAACCCAATAAGTCGTATTAGATAATGCACATGTCCCTATCATGGCATACCCCAATAAGTCGTATTAGATAATGCACATGTCCCTATCATGGCATAACCCAATAAGTCGTATTAGATAATGCACATGTCCCTAGTATGGCATAACCCAATAAGTCGTATTAGATAATGCACATGTCCCTAGTATGGCATACCCCAATAAGTCGTATTAGATAATGCACATGTCCCTATCATGGCATACCCCAATAAGTCGTATTAGATAACGCACATGTCCCTATCATGGCATACCTACATAAGCCGTATTATATAATGCAAATGTCCCTATCATGGCATACCTACATAAGCCATATTAGATAATGCAAATGTCCCTATCATGGCATACCCCAATAAGTCGTATTAGATAATGCACATGTCCCTATCATGGCATACCCCCAATAAGTCGTATTAGATAATGTACATGTCCCTATCATATCATACCCCAATAAGTCGTATTAGATAATGCACATGTCCCTATCATGTCATGCACCAATAAGTCATATTAGATAATGCACATGTCCCTATCATGGCATACCTCAATAAGTCGTATTAGATAATGCACATGTCCCTATCATATCATACCCCAATAAGTCGTATTAGATAATGCGCATGTCCCTATCATGGCATACCCCAATAAGTCGTATTAGATAATGCACATGTCCCTATCATATCATACCCCAATAAGTCGTATTAGATAATGCGCATGTCCCTATCATGGCATACCCCAATAAGTCGTATTAGATAATGCACATGTCCCTTTCATGGCATACCACAATAAGTCGTATTAGATAATGCACATGTCCTTATCATATCATACCCCAATAAGTCGTATAAGATAATGCGCATGTCCCTATCATGGCATACCCCAATAAGTCGTATTAGATAATGCACATGTCCCTATCATGGCATACCACAATAAGTCGTATTAGATAATGCACATGTCCCTATCATGGCATATCTCAATAAGTCGTATTAGATAATGCACATGTCCCTATCATGGCATATCCCAATAAGTCGTATTAGATAATGCACATGTCCCAATCATGGCATACCTCAATAAGTCGTATTAGATAATGCACATGTCCCTATCATATCATACCCCAATAAGTCGTATTAGATAATGCGCATGTCCCTATCATGGCATACACCAATAAGTCGTATTAGATAATGCACATGTCCCTATCATGGCATACCACAATAAGTCGTATTAGATAATGCACATGTCCCTATCATATCATACCCCAATAAGTCGTATTAGATAATGCGCATGTCCCTATCATGGATTAACCCCAATAAGTCGTATTAGATAATGCACATATCCCTATCATGGCATACCACAATAAGTCGTATTAGATAATGCACATGTCCCTATCATGGCATATCCCAATAAGTCGTATTAGATAATGCACATGTCCCTATCATGGCATAACCCAATAAGTCGTATTAGATAATGCACATGTCCCTATCATGGCATACCCCAATAAGTCGTATTAGATAATGCACATGTCCCTATCATGGCATAACCCAATAAGTCGTATTAGATAATGCACATGTCCCTAGTATGGCATAACCCAATAAGTCGTATTAGATAATGCACATGTCCCTAGTATGGCATACCCCAATAAGTCGTATTAGATAATGCACATGTCCCTATCATGGCATACCCCAATAAGTCGTATTAGATAACGCACATGTCCCTATCATGGCATACCTACATAAGCCGTATTATATAATGCAAATGTCCCTATCATGGCATACCTACATAAGCCGTATTAGATAATGCAAATGTCCCTATCATGGCATACCCCAATAAGTCGTATTAGATAATGCACATGTCCCTATCATGGCATACCCCCAATAAGTCGTATTAGATAATGTACATGTCCCTATCATATCATACCCCAATAAGTCGTATTAGATAATGCACATGTCCCTATCATGTCATGCACCAATAAGTCATATTAGATAATGCACATGTCCCTATCATATCATACCCCAATAAGTCGTATTAGATAATGCACATGTCCCTATCATGGCATACCCCAATAAGTCGTATTAGATAATGCACATGTCCCTATCATATCATACCCCAATAAGTCGTATTAGATAATGCGCATGTCCCTATCATGGCATACCCCAATAAGTCGTATTAGATAATGCACATGTCCCTATCATGGCATACCACAATAAGTCGTATTAGATAATGCACATGTCCTTATCATATCATACCCCAATAAGTCGTATTAGATAATGCGCATGTCCCTATCATGGCATACCCCAATAAGT
Organism: Ampullaceana balthica; assembly: GCA_944989445.1. Lineage (NCBI taxonomy): Eukaryota > Metazoa > Mollusca > Gastropoda > Lymnaeidae > Ampullaceana > Ampullaceana balthica. The sequence continues at coordinate 81,027 of CALYLW010002211.1, read as the reverse complement.
CGTATTAGATAATGCACATGTCCCTATCATGGCATACCACAATAAGTCGTATTAGATAATGCACATGTCCCTATCATGGCATATCCCAATAAGTCGTATTAGATAATGCACATGTCCCTATCATGGCATATCTCAATAAGTCGTATTAGATAATGCACATGTCCCTATCATGGCATATCCCAATAAGTCGTATTAGATAATGCACATGTCCCAATCATGGCATACCTCAATAAGTCGTATTAGATAATGCACATGTCCCTATCATATCATACCCCAATAAGTCGTATTAGATAATGCGCATGTCCCTATCATGGCATACACCAATAAGTCGTATTAGATAATGCACATGTCCCTATCATGGCATACCACAATAAGTCGTATTAGATAATGCACATGTCCCTATCATATCATACCCCAATAAGTCGTATTAGATAATGCGCATGTCCCTATCATGGATTATCCCCAATAAGTCGTATTAGATAATGCACATATCCCTATCATGGCATACCACAATAAGTCGTATTAGATAATGCACATGTCCCTATCATGGCATATCCCAATAAGTCGTATTAGATAATGCACATGTCCCTATCATGGCATAACCCAATAAGTCGTATTAGATAATGCACATGTCCCTATCATGGCATACCCCAATAAGTCGTATTAGATAATGCACATGTCCCTATCATGGCATAACCCAATAAGTCGTATTAGATAATGCACATGTCCCTAGTATGGCATAACCCAATAAGTCGTATTAGATAATGCACATGTCCCTAGTATGGCATACCCCAATAAGTCGTATTAGATAATGCACATGTCCCTATCATGGCATACCCCAATAAGTCGTATTAGATAATGCACATGTCCCTATCATGGCATACCTACATTAGCCGTATTATATAATGCAAATGTCCCTATCATGGCATACCTACATAAGCCGTATTAGATAATGCAAATGTCCCTATCATGGCATATCCCAATAAGTCGTATTAGATAATGCACATGTCCCTATCATGGCATAACCCAATAAGTCGTATTAGATAATGCACATGTCCCTATCATGGCATACCCCAATAAGTCGTATTAGATAATGCACATGTCCCTATCATGGCATAACCCAATAAGTCGTATTAGATAATGCACATGTCCCTAGTATGGCATAACCCAATAAGTCGTATTAGATAATGCACATGTCCCTAGTATGGCATACCCCAATAAGTCGTATTAGATAATGCACATGTCCCTATCATGGCATACCCCAATAAGTCGTATTAGATAATGCACATGTCCCTATCATGGCATACCTACATTAGCCGTATTATATAATGCAAATGTCCCTATCATGGCATACCTACATAAGCCGTATTAGATAATGCAAATGTCCCTATCATGGCATACCCCAATAAGTCGTATTAGATAATGCACATGTCCCTATCATGGCATACCCCCAATAAGCCGTATTAGATAATGCAAATGTCCCTATCATATCATACCCCAATAAGTCGTATTAGATAATGCACATGTCCCTATCATGTCATGCACCAATAAGTCATATTAGATAATGCACATGTCCCTATCATATCATACCCCAATAAGTCATATTAGATAATGCACATGTTCCCTATCATGTCATACCCCAATAAGTCGTATTAGATAATGCACATGTCCCTATCATGTCATACCCCAATAAGTCGTGTTAGATAATGTACATGTCCCTATTATGGCATACCCCAATAAGTCGTATTAGATAATGCACATGTCCCTATCATGGCATAACCCAATATGTCGTATTAGATAATGCACATGTCCCTATCATGTCATATCCCAATAAGTCGTATTAGATAATGCAAATGTCCCTATCATGGCATACCCCAATAAGCCGTATTATATAATGCAAATGTCCCTATCATGGCATACCCCAATAAGTCGTATTAGATAATGCAAATGTCCCTATCATGGCATACCCCAATAAGTCGTATTAGATAATGCACATGTCCCTATCATGGCATACCTCAATAAGTCGTATTAGATAATGCACATGTCCCTATCATGGCATACCCCAATAAGTCGTATTAGATAATGCAAATGTCCCTATCATGGCATACCCCAATAAGTCGTATTAGATAATGCAAATGTCCCTATCATGGCATACCCCAATAAGTCGTATTAGATAATGCAAATGTCCCTATCATGGCATACCCCAATAAGTCGTATTAGATAATGTACATGTCCCTATCATGGCATACCACAATAAGTCGTATTAGATAATGCACATGTCCCATATCATGGCATACCCCAATAAGTCGTATTAGATAATGCACATGTCCCTATCATGGCATACCCCAATAAGTCGTATTAGATAATGCACATGTCCCTATCATGGCATACCCCAATAAGTCGTATTAGATAATGCACATGTCCCTATCATGGCATACCCCAATAAGTCGTATTAGATAATGCACATGTCCCTATCATGGCATACCCCAATAAGTCGTATTAGATAATGCACATGTCCCTATCATGGCATACCCCAATAAGTCGTATTAGATAATGCACATGTCCCTATCATGGCATACCCCAATAAGTCGTATTAGATAATGCACATGTCCCTATCATGGCATACCCCAATAAGTCGTATTAGATAATGCACATGTCCCTATCATGGCATACCCCAATAAGTCGTATTAGATAATGCACATGTCCCTATCATGGCATACCCCAATAAGTCGTATTAGATAATGCACATGTCCCTATCATGGCATACCTACATTAGCCGTATTATATAATGCAAATGTCCCTATCATGGCATACCTACATAAGCCGTATTAGATAATGCAAATGTCCCTATCATGGCATACCCCAATAAGTCGTATTAGATAATGCACATGTCCCTATCATGGCATACCCCCAATAAGCCGTATTAGATAATGCAAATGTCCCTATCATATCATACCCCAATAAGTCGTATTAGATAATGCACATGTCCCTATCATGTCATGCACCAATAAGTCATATTAGATAATGCACATGTCCCTATCATATCATACCCCAATAAGTCATATTAGATAATGCACATGTCCCTATCATGTCATACCCCAATAAGTCGTATTAGATAATGCACATGTCCCTATCATGTCATACCCCAATAAGTCGTGTTAGATAATGTACATGTCCCTATTATGGCATACCCCAATAAGTCGTATTAGATAATGCACATGTCCCTATCATGGCATAACCCAATATGTCGTATTAGATAATGCACATGTCCCTATCATGTCATATCCCAATAAGTCGTATTAGATAATGCAAATGTCCCTATCATGGCATACCCCAATAAGCCGTATTATATAATGCAAATGTCCCTATCATGGCATACCCCAATAAGTCGTATTAGATAATGCAAATGTCCCTATCATGGCATACCCCAATAAGTCGTATTAGATAATGCACATGTCCCTATCATGGCATACCTCAATAAGTCGTATTAGATAATGCACATGTCCCTATCATGGCATACCCCAATAAGTCGTATTAGATAATGCAAATGTCCCTATCATGGCATACCCCAATAAGTCGTATTAGATAATGCAAATGTCCCTATCATGGCATACCCCAATAAGTCGTATTAGATAATGCAAATGTCCCTATCATGGCATACCCCAATAAGTCGTATTAGATAATGTACATGTCCCTATCATGGCATACCACAATAAGTCGTATTAGATAATGCACATGTCCATATCATGGCATACCCCAATAAGTCGTATTAGATAATGTACATGTCCCTATCATGGCATACCCCAATAAGTCGTATTAGATAATGCACATGTCCATATCATGGCATACCCCAATAAGTCGTATTAGATAATGCACATGTCCCTATCATGGCATACCTCAATAAGTCGAATTAGATAATGCACATGTCCCTATCATGGCATACCCCAATAAGTCGTATTAGATAATGCACATGTCCACATCATGGCTTACCCCAATAAGTCGTATTAGATAATGCACATGTCCCTATTATGGCATACCCCAATAAGTCGTATTAGATAATGCACATGTCCCTATCATGGCATACCTCAATAAGCCGCATTAGATAATGCCCATGTCCCTATCATGGCATACCCCAATAAGTCGTATTAGATAATGCACATGTCCCTATCATGGCATACCCCAATAAGTCGTTTTAGATAATGCACATGTCCCTAATATGGCATACCCCAATAAGTCGTATTAGATAATGCACATGTCCCTAGCGTGGCATACCTCAATAAGCCGCATTAGATAATGCACATGTCCCTATCATGGCATACCCCAATAAGTCGTATTAGATAATGCACATGTCCCTATCATGGCATACCACAATAAGCCGTATTAGATAATGCACATGTCCCTAGCATGGCATACCCCAATAAGTCGTATTAGATAATGCACATGTCCCTAGCATGGCATACCCCAATAAGTCGTATTAGATAATGCACATGTCCCTATCATGGCATACCCCAATAAGTCGTATTAGATAATGCACATGTCCCTATCTTGGCATACCCCAATAAGCCGTATTAGATAATGCACATGTCCCTATCATGGCATACCCCAAAAAGCCGTATTAGATAATGCACATGTCCCTATCATGGCATACCCCAATAAGTCGTATTAGATAATGCACATGTCCCTATTATGGCATACCCCAATAAGCCGTATTAGATAATGCACATGTCCCTAGCATGTCATACCCCAATAAGCTGTATTAGATAATGCACATGTCCCTAGCATGTCATACCCCAATAAGCCGTATTAGATAATGCACATGTCCCTACCATGGCATACCTCAATAAGCCGTATTAAATAATGCACATGTCCCTAGCGTGTCATACCCCAATAAGCCGTATTAGATAATGCACATGTCCCTATCATGGCATACCCCAATAAGTCGTATTAGATAATGCACATGTCCCTAGCATGGCATACCTCAATAAGCCGTATTAGATAATGCACATGTCCCTATCATATCATACCACAATAAGCCGTATTAGATAATGCACATGTCCCTATCTTGTCATACCCCAATAAGTCGTATTAGATAATGCACATGTCCCTAGTATGTCATACCCCAATAAGTCGTATTAGATAACGCACATGTCCCTATCATGTCATACCCAAATAAGTCGTATTAGATAATGCACATGTCCCTATCATGTCATACCCCAATAAGTCGTATTATATAATGCACATGTCCCTATCATGTCATACCCCAATAAGTCGTGTTAGATAATGTATATGTCCCTATTATGGCATACCCCAATAAGTCGTATTAGATAATGCACATGTCCCTATCATGGCATAACCCAATATGTCGTATTAGATAATGCACATGTCCCTATCATGGCATACCCCAATAAATCGTATTAGATAATGCAAATGTCCCTATCATGGCATACCCCAATAAGCCGTATTATATAATGCAAATGTCCCTATCATGGCGTACCCCAATAAGTCGTATTAGATAATGCACATGTCCCTATCATGGCATACCCCAATAAGTCGTATTAGATAATGCACATGTCCCTATCATGTCATACCCCAATAAGTCGTGTTAGATAATGTACATGTCCCTATTATGGCATACCCCAATAAGTCGTATTAGATAATGCACATGTCCCTATCATGGCATAACCCAATATGTTGTATTAGATAATGCACATGTCCCTATCATGGCATACCCCAATAAATCGTATTAGATAATGCAAATGTCCCTATCATGGCATACCCCAATAAGCCGTATTATATAATGCAAATGTCCCTATCATGGCATACCCCAATAAGTCGTATTAGATAATGCACATGTCCCTGTCATGGCATACCCCAATAAGCCGTATTAGATAATGCAAATGTCCCTATCATGGCATACCTACATAAGCCGTATTATATAATGCAAATGTCCCTATCATGGCATACCCCAATAAGTCATATTAGATAATGCACATGTCCCTATCATGGCATACCCCAATAAGTCGTATTAGATAATGCAAATGTCCCTATCATGGCATACCCCAATAAGTCGTATTAGATAATGTACATGTCCCTATCATGGCATACCACAATAAGTCGTATTAGATAATGCACATGTCCATATCGTGGCATACCCCAATAAGTCGTATTAGATAATGTACATGTCCCTATCATGGCATACCCAAATAAGTCGTATTAGATAATGCACATGTCCATATCATGGCATACCCCAATAAGTCGTATTAGATAATGTACATGTCCCTATCATGGCATACCCCAATAAGTCGTATTAGATAATGCACATGTCCCTATTATGGCATACCCCAATAAGTCGTATTAGATAATGCACATGTCCCTATCATGGCATACCTCAATAAGCCGCATTAGATAATGCACATGTCCCTATCATGGCATACCCCAATAAGTCGTATTAGATAATGCACATGTCCCTATCATGGCATACCCCAATAAGTCGTATTAGATAATGCACATGTCCCTATTATGGCATACCCCAATAAGTCGTATTAGATAATGCACATGTCCCTAGCGTGGCATACCTCAATAAGCCGCATTAGATAATGCACATGTCCCTATCATGGCATACCCCAATAAGTCGTATTAGATAATGCTGATGTCCCTATCATGGCATACCACAATAAGCCGTGTTAGATAATGCACATGTCCCTAGCATGGCATACCCCAATAAGTCGTATTAAATAATGCACATGTCCCTAGCATGGCATACCCCAATAAGTCGTATTAGATAATGCACATGTCCCTATCATGGCATACCCCAATAAGTCGTATTAGATAATGCACATGTCCCTATCATGGCATACCCCAATAAGCCGTATTAGATAATGCACATAACACTATCATACCCCAAAAAGCCGTATTAGATAATGCACATGTCCCTATCATGGCATACCCCAATAAGCCGTATTATATAATGCACATGTCCCTAGCATGTCATACCCCAATAAGCCGTATTAGATAATGCACATGTCCCTAGCATGTCATACCCCAATAAGCTGTATTAGATAATGCACATGTCCCTAGCATGTCATACCCCAATAAGCCGTATTAGATAATGCACATGTCCCTATCATGTCATACCTCAATAAGCCGTATTAGATAATGCACATGTCCCTAGCGTGTCATACCCCAATAAGCCGTATTAGATAATGCACATGTCCCTATCATGGCATACCCCAATAAGTCGTATTAGATAATGCACATGTCCCTAGCATGGCATACCTCAATAAGCCGTATTAGATAATGCACATGTCCCTATCATATCATACCACAATAAGCCGTATTAGATAATGCACATGTCCCTATCATGTCATACCCCAATAAGTCGTATTAGATAATGCACATGTCCCTAGTATGTCATACCCCAATAAGTCGTATTAGATAATGCACATGTCCCTATCATGTCATACCCCAATAAGTCGTATTAGATAATGCACATGTCCCTAGCATGTCATGCGCTAAAATAACAGTTTATTAGTCAAGGAAATTACGCTGAAGCAACAAAATATTTAAGCTAGGGCTGTTAACGATTAATTTTAAATTAATTGTTAACTTTTGAAAAATTATATATTAATTAATCGTTAATTTCAATTAAAGCCAAAATTGAAATTTATGGTGTCATAAGTAACAGTTATTAAACGTACTTGTCGAAAATCAAAATAACACTGGAACGTCTTCTTCATATGACATCTTTTAACCAACAACGCAAACAGACATGTGTATTGACATTACTTGTTTCAAGTGATGAGCGGGTCTTATTTACAATATAACCAGCAGAGCTGAACAATCGTTTACATAGCCTTAGATTGTCTCACATGAAGTTTCTGATACTGTTTGTATCCACTGATAGTGGATGTTTGGTGTACAGGTGATATGTAAGCGAAGTGTTAGAACTATGGTAGCAATGTTCCCTTTAAGCAGCGTCGTGACGCAGTAATTTTACCGACGTCACGCAGGAGTTTAGAATTACCGGGTAGAGAATTCTTTAAAATTTAGTAAAAAAATGGACGTTGTGCAACTTTGCAAACGAATTTTTTTTCAAAATTTGCACACGAAACAACGAGCTTAGACTTGCATGGTAGGCAAACGATTTCTCTCAATGGAAACAACCTTTATCAACATTTTAAACATTCACTTAAGTGAATAGATTAAAACAAAAATGTTCTTGTAATCGTCCGGAAATTAGTTTATATATAGCGGTCGAAATATTTTACTTTTGGACCTCAAGTACATTTATAAGTGGTGGGTCGATTAATCGTAAAAAAATGTTAATCGTTAAAATTTGTTAACGATTAATCGAGAAATTAATTTTTAATTTCCACAGCCCTAATTTAAGCTATTTATATTTGTGTATGAACATAACTATATTATGAACATAACTATATTATGAACATAACTATATTATGAACATAACTATATTATGAACATAACTATATTATGAACATAACTATATTATGAACATAACTATATTATGAACATAACTATATTATGAACATAACTATATTATGAACATAACTATATTATGAACATAACTATATTATGAACATAACTATATTATGAACATAACTATATTATGAACATAACTATATTATGAACATAACTATATTATGAACAAACTATATTATGAACATAACTATATTATGAACATAACTATATTATGAACAAAACTATATTATGAACATAACTATATTATGAACATAACTATATTATGAACATAACTATATTATGAACATAACTATATTATGAACATAACTATATTATGAACATAACTATATTATGAACATAACTATATTATGAACATAACTATATTATGAACATAACTATATTATGAACATAACTATATTATGAACATAACTATATTATGAACATAACTATATTATGAACAAAACTATATTATGAACATAACTATATTATGAACATAACTATATTATGAACATAACTATATTATGAACATAACTATATTATGAACATAACTATATTATGAACATAACTATATTATGAACATAACTATATTATGAACATAACTATATTATGAACATAACTATATTATGAACAAATCTATATTATGAACATAACTATATTATGAACATAACTATATTATGAACATAACTATATTATGAACATAACTATATTATGAACATAACTATATTGTGAACAAAACTATATTATGAACATAACTATATTATGAATCTTAATTTTAGAATTCTACTGAGTAAGAAAATGTGAAGCTTTAATAGAAATAACTTAGCAATATTAAAGAGATATTTCTTATAAGGAGATATCAAAACGTTTAAAAAATATTACTTTTAAAAATTTTAAATTAAAAGTATATGTTACACGACATTGTAACTTTGTCTACGATTAAGTTTTAGTACTTAAATTTTCACTGAATTTGATGCTAGAAAGATTATTTTTTTAAATTTAATGTTATTTTGTGTTTTGTAATTCGTCCGTCGTAGTCGACGATGACCACTCTCATCATATTAGTCCATTAATTTGGGCCTCCACTTGTGTCCTCTGGTGGCTTATTAGCCCTATCCTTGCACGAAATTTGCGCCCGCATGTCGGAAAAGAGATGGATGGGATCACTTCAGGAGGGTTTTGTACACGGTCCTTCCTGGCTTGACGTTTTGTCTTGGCAGCCTGTTGACTATTAGCCTCACCGGCAGCTGCGCCATTGCGTATCATAGAGCACCAGTGGGCTCGGTCACTGGCTGTCATCACCCAGATGAGGACTAAACACTGTCCACCCGGAGCTACCTGTATAACTTTGACACAAGAAGGAGTAATGGCTGTCGATTATGAGGTGATGTTCGGAAAGGTAGCCCCGCGCTTGCCTGGGATATGGATAGAGAATCCTCAAATGCTTGTGGAAAACTATCTTTATACCGATGCCTGCATGGTCAGGCTTGCAAGTGATACATTGAGCCGGGTCATAAGAGCGCAAATCTCGACACCAAAAGTGAATGACATTTATTTATAGCCATATAATGATATTGGATTAAATTGATTTAAATGGCGTTACGAGTTACAGAGTTTTCATTAATATAAATGATATATAATTTAAGAGAATGTTATGGTTCTAAAAGACAATATCGCCGATTTTGTTATTGCCTATTTTACGGAATGACAAATACCCGACTTTAGCCATGAGTAACTGGTAGGATGGTGAATAGACACAGATAACTATGATAGAAATACAGCGTAACATTACATTCATCAATAAACAAAACAATATAGTTCGACAGATATAATAATAATTGTATGTTATGACGCTACTTAGAATTAGCGATAACAACACACAAAAAGGCTGCCATTTTCATTATTATTTTTAAAATGTTATTATTTTTTTATTTACTGTAAGTTCATTTAAATGCTAACTATCAACTACAGTATGTTTACATATTATGTTCATTGGGATTTAAATGATAACGTATGTATAATTATAATTTAAGTATTGGCGTGTTACTTCTCTAAATCTCAGTATCATGACATCTATGCTAAAAATACACCAATGAATACTTTGCTCTGTATCAAGGGAAATAATGGAGTTTTTTAGAGTATTTATTCTTTATAAACATGTTTCAGTAAGTAATACACTATTTAAGTCGAGCAATTTTTCTTTTATAATTTCAGAAAATAGTTTTGCAAATATAACTTTATTTAATTATGTATTTTTAGTATTAATATTGCTATTGAAATAGCATTTTTTGAAAGAGCTGAAAACAATGATACAAAGACAATCATAAATATTTATATGACCAGTGAACGGACATTGCCGCACTACGTACGTCTTACTTAGTTTATCCCAAAAGTCACCCACTTTATTTTGTTCCTTTCAATGGGAATTCGTGCAACAAAATATTTATATTCTACCGAATGCTTGAAATATCTGGTTATATACTTACAGTGAGGTAGACAGAGATGAAAAACACACCGTCACCATATAGGTAAATGCAAAAAAAGATTTGCTACTGAATTGGAAATACTTTTACATTGCAAAATAATTATTCCAATGACCCTTCACTGTATGATAAAAAAAACCTAGTCTAGAAGGACTAACAAAATAGTTTTTTTTACCTTTTTTTCACAATAATGCTAAATAGTACAGACAATTTTGAAGAAGCTTATATTAAAATACATCACAAAAACGGATAAAATATATGTGATTAGGTTAAAATTCAGAACACCTGTTAACATTCTGATAATAAATAATACAGAATATCTTTTATCAATCTGATAATAAATAATACAGAACATCTTTTAGCAATCTGATAATAAATAATACAGAACATCTTTTAGCAATCTGATAATAAATAATACATTTTCCAAAGACATTGCAGTTAAAAGATCAGTTAGACAATGGTGTCCTTTATACCGTTATCTGTATGTTCTAGCCTTTGAACAACTTCTGTAGAAATGAGTTAGAGAAACATTAAATGAATGAGGATCCCTGAAGCCAGAGATGTTAAAGTGATTGTATATACAGACGACATGTATTTTTTACCCACAAATGATAGGTGAATTAACAAAATAAGTTCAGTTTTTCGGAATTTAGGAAAAAATGTGTGGGTCAAAAATTAATGTAATAAAATGTGAAACTATGAGGATATGTATGTTTCAGGATAGACTCGATTTCAACTTGGGCAAATTTATGAAGGTGATTATTTGAATAAAATGATCACATAATCTGTTAGCTATGGAAACCGATAAACACTGAAATATAATTCAATTTGTGTAAATGTAAAAAAAAATGTAACAGGGGAAAGCTTTTTTAAATAAAGAAGATTTTAAAAAAAAATTTTTTTAAATGTATATAAAATGTTATAATTATTTAAATAAATGTTTAAAACAATAATTACCGCAATAACGCATCTACAATAAATTGTACTATTTTACAAGCTTTATATAAATAAATAAAATACTTTACAAATTATTCTTACTTCCCTTAATACAATAAAGCTATACATATGTGTATTTCAGATAGACATAAATGAATATTAAATATCTAAAACATACATGTTTTGCCGAATAAGGACGGTTTTGTATTACATAAACAATTTATTATATTTTATGGTTTTTTAAAGTTACTTTTTGTAAGCGATGTGAGCATAGAGGCTGTTATTAAAACAGTGTACCATTATCCTGAACCAGATATAAGCAGTATAGATGACAATTTGACTGTGTGATCTGGCTTATGTTTCTTTACGCTATTAGATTGAAATAATCATAAGAATCCTAGTTTTATATGTGTATATTGCACCATATCCGATACCAAAAGACACACCACACATCTGTTTACACACAAATTGACCCGGATTGACTTTTCAAAACATTATCACAACAACGAAATGTAAGAAATAAAAACGTGAATCTACTGAGTAGAAATGTATGTCCAAATTGTTGAGGGCAGAACTAATGACGTCATTTGCCTTTAATTCGTTTGAGCGTCAAACAAATTATATACAAAAAGCAAATATTTTGTATAATGTTATAAATTGTATTTCTTTCAAGTTTTCTTATCTTTCATTTAAAATTAAAAGTACAGCCTTAGTGGGGTTTTTTTTTGTATTTATTAAAACAACAATTTAAAAAAACACCAAAAAAAACAAAACTACCTTACTGCTATTTCTGGCCTTGCTTGTCATTATCACCTTTTTTAAAATAATGTATGTATCCCATATTATATCTGTAAGAAGGGAAATTATTCGTTTTTTAAAATATTTTAAAAACCAACATAGTTTTAGTAAATAGTGTATCTACATTAAGATTTTTAAAACATAGGAGCAATTAAATGTTGCACTAATAAAACAAACCCGTAAAAACAACGTTTTTGACTATAAATCCCTTATATATGAGACATAACTAAAGGTATTGATTACGTTTAAACGCGACAAACATTTACAGAATGAATCTGTCTAAACTCCCCTTTGGTTTTAACCAGGGGTGGTCTAATTTCTGAAGTGGGGAAAGGTCACCGATCGCTGGACCAAGCTCAGCGTGACACGCAAAATGTAAACAAAAGCACGCCGGTACACCTGGTTAAAACACGAGATGTGTTCACCTATGGCTGGGGTGAAATCAAGTGACCTGTAAAAAGTAAACGTGACCCGTAAAATGTAAACGATAGCGACCGCTACATATAGTTTATATAGATAAAATAAAAATGCTTTAATTTAATAACTGTACGTTCGATCGATCTGAATTTTTGATACGATGCATTGTTAGGTGACACGGGTCCGTGTGCCAAATTTCAGCTCGATGGCATGACGGAAAGTGGGTCATTTTTGACTTCTGTTTTTCCGCGGTGCCCAAGACAGAGAGACAGAGATGGCAGTGAAGTTAATATAAGGGATTTAAAAATAAAGTTAGATGTAATCCATTGTTGTAAACGGTTCAATTTATATGTCTTATTTTTATATAAGCGGAAAACAATTTAGACATTTATAAATTATATTTAACCTGGGAAACAATGAACGGTATGGTATAATCTTTGCCACTCACATAATTATCAATAAAGTGAAAATTACTTTCAATCGTTCCTATTAATAGGAAACACCGTACAATGATCAATACTTGCTTTTTAAATAATAATCGGAAATATTGGAAGAACCATGTGGTTTTGTGTAGGGTAAAGGTACCAGTAATGTTTTATATATATGATCAGAATGATTGGGACCTAGTGAAGTAGGACGTTAGTGTGAACCTTGTCCTCATGGATAAGGACAGCCACAAAACATAGTGTCTTCGATTTCCCAATCTTTACGTAATGAAAACGTACGTGGTGATCTCCCCTTGCCTCCTCCTTGAGGGTCAGATGCCAACTGTTTGGCACCTCCAGGTTGTGAAGGGCCTCCACGTGCTCCCAATTCAAACCAACATTGGAATTGAGCTATTTCATTATTACCTCTAGAAGTACATTGAAAGAATTAGTGCCAATACATTCAATAAGAATCATTCCCGGTGTGTTTAATGTCTAAGGCTGGTCTTTCAGGTTTAGTGTGATGGTAGCCATTGTTGTTTTTTTTTAAATATAGTTTTTATGTTTAATTTTTTAAAATTTAACTGAGAGTTTATTTTAATTAACATCTTAAAATGATGTCAAATCCACTACATATATATTCCTATGTAGGCCTATTTCTACTCTCGATGACTATATTCTAATTCGATATAATATGGCGATTAAATCTGAACTATCGTAACTAACCCGTCTGCTGTGAAGGCCTCGTGATCAGGGTTGATCTTCAATCTGCTTAAGGTTGACCTTGTGCAAGGTAAGTATTCACCCCAAGAGGGAGTGACATAATCTCGTCATCATGGCTTTTGTGTCATCAAGACTTACTCAAAGTTCCTTAATGAATGATGTTCATAAGAACGACCTTTATTGGAATACAACCGTCGTGGTAGAACTTGTTTGGGGTCGTCCAAAATGGCGTAACGTCTCAAACATTAGTAATTTTCCCTTAAATATAACGTAACAAAATCGTGCCCCTCCTCTTAAATAAAAGCCGTATTTCTTATTTTAAAATGAACTTGGTCCAAATCACTTTATTGTCATTTAAGTTTGTATTTAATGTCAGGCTACACTGGAATGTCATAACAGTGAAGCAACTAAACTTTGTACACACATATTTACATACTATATGGAATAATATTGTACACAGATATTTAAAATACTATATGGAATAAACTCGGTACACACATATTTAAATACTATATGGAATAAAACTCATAAAACAATTCCTAATGTAGAAGCCAATATTTCATTTCCGTTTAATAAAATGTTTATACTAGTTTTAAACAACAATGTTGCGTTACAAATCAATTGAACATGAGTCAAAGTTAGTAGCCACGGCTTTTGTGGTCACTTTGTTGAATGGGATAATAATAATGGTATCTGGTATCATATCCGGAAGAGGGATTAACCATGGTATGTGACACCATTAGGCCACGTGATCACAACTTGTATGTTATCATAAAGAAGTATGGAATCATATCGGGGAGAGGAATTCGAATTTTAATGGGATCACATTATGGAGCGGGATCATACTGAGTGGGGTACAAAATCGGATCTAAAATACAGGCCATGGTGAAACCGAGTATAATATCTGACATATATGTAGTGAGAGGGAGAGAGAGAGAGAGCTAGAGGTTTGAGAGAGAGAGAGAGAAACAGAGGTGAAGAGAAAGAGGGAGAGAGAGAGGGAGAAATAGAGAGAGGGGGACAGAGGGGGAGACATAGGGGGAAACATACATTAATTATTTGTTGGACAAGAGCAAGCAAAAATACTAACTTTTAAAGCGCATGGTTTATTTAAATTAATTTTCTAATTATTTTTGTCAAGTGTTGATGTTGACTGTACAACGTCAAATGAGATTTGTATGCAATATTTCTATAGTTAAAATTGAACAAGGGCATTAGGGAGACAAGGGAATTAACTATCCAGACGTTTCATTTTTATAGACTACATCACAGCCGAGACTGGTCACCAGGTACCGACAGTTTATATTTATAATATTAACAGTGCATTATTATTATAGAACCGAATAAATAGAACTAAAAAAAAAGATTTTTTTAAAAACCACGTTTTTAAAAGCGGACTAAAAAGAAGAAAATAAGTTAAAACTTATTAGTTCAAGTACTTCGATGTAATATGACTAAAACATGAGGCGACTGCTCATGAGGTCTAACATATGCGGCTCATTTATTCTCTCACTTATAGATCTCTCTTTTGCTTTCTAAATTAGAAATCTTTATTTTTTATACCAAACACTCGCCCAACGTTTTTAGTCATATTAATACAAAGTACTTGAACTAATAAGTTTTAACTTATATTCTTCTTTTTAGTCCGCTTATAAAAACGTTGTTTTTAAAAATCTTTTTTTTACTTCTATTTATTTTATTCTTTTTAGTCCACTTATAACAACCTGGTTTTTAAAAATATTTTTTACCTCTATTTATTTTACCAAACACCTCACAAGCGCCCGCCCAACGTTTTAAAAACATTGTGATTTGGTCACGGGGGAAACTCACGGATGTTAACAAAAGCAGACGATATATATGCTCATATATATAGACTATAGATCAACTAAAAAGTTCAATAATTTAATAACGGTACATTTGATCGATTTTGATACAGTACATTGTCATCCAAGATCTATCTGTGGTAAAATTTTCAGATCTCTCGAACCATCAGAAGTGATTCAATTTTACGTTTGCAGTTTTGAAAAAATATTGGACAAACCAACAAACAAACAGACAATGCCACAGGAACGAAAGCGAGTTAATAAAAACGTGGTAAAAATAAAGCTGTTGTATAAAATATTTATTCAGCTTTCTGATATAAAATACGATCATAATTATACATTACACTAAATACCTACATGAAATTTACATTGTAGTTATCTGTTACACACACTCTTTATATACAACACACAATGCAAATTTGTAGATAACTACGATTTATAAACTATTGTCTTTTTCTAGTAAAAAGAAATTACAATATTGATGTGCTAATATCTTAATTTATCAATGAATAGTCATATTTAGCAGAACGATAAAAAGTGTAATGACACTGTAAGATAATTACCACGTATGCATTAACCCAAATAGTGAGTCACGATTCCCACGAGAATTGAATTTTAATAAATATCTGGAAATAAAAAAGCTTACAACTATTTTATATACGAAGACATTTAAATGCAAATTATTGAAATTCGGCATAATTAATCATTTTTTTGTTTTACAAATTTTAAATCATATTGTATTGCAACATCAAAATTACAATATAGTTAAGTATTTATTTAAGTTCTAGATAATTAAAACTAAAATTCCTTTAAAGAGAATTATATCCCGTGACACATGCAATCTTATGGCATATTTATTATTGTGGCATAGACGTCACGATAAATTATTTATAGAGAAATTACAAAAAATCAAAGGCCGAAAACATTAATTATTACGTTATCCTATGGACATTATAATTACACAATTATTTACATTTAAAATTTAGATTAACATATTAGATTATTAACATATTTAGATTAAAAATATACATACAAAGCGACCTCCTTTGGTTTATAAAATATGTTAATAATTATAAATGACGTCATTAGTTTTGCTCTACGCAACGGGTTGTAGAGTATTAATGTTTTTAAGATACTTTCTATCTTAGTTATATTCTTTCTGTTTATGCAACCATCAGTCAGTTACCATCTTCTGGAGATTTTTTATATTTTTTTATATGAAAACTAAAACATTCAGTAAAGCGTTGTAAGCCAAATCAAAGTCAAATGTACGCAAGTTAAATTAAACAACATAATGTACATCAGTGCCTTCAAATTGAAATTCAAAACAGGGACAGAACACCTTAACATTTAGTTATTTAATGTACATGTTTATGCTAAACTCTATTTGAAAATATACGATAAAACAAATCATTAAGTTAATAAAACATTTATGAAATGACACAATCTATTTTAAATTGAACGGTTTCTTGTATAAAAATAAAAGGCTCCCTTGAGGTTATAAAAGCGATACAACTTTCTTGTTTTTATATAACTTCTCGGGAACTAATCGAGTGCAATAAACTTGGTGTTTGTATTACAATAAAAAGGGGGAGGGGGTGGGGGATTACAAAGCCTACAAGAGATAGTTTCCAATAACATTTAATATCTTATTTTTTTTCTAAGGTCTTTCATATTTTCGTACCTTCCTATAACTTTTCATGATGTGGAAAAAATTTATTAGGCTTTATGTACGTAAATGTTGAATGGTGTAATGAAAATTAGAAAGTAAACTATGAATTATGGAGTTGTGGGAGCTGGGCGTTCCATGGTGAACTGTATGTATTATATGTATGTGTACTGAGCACACTCCTCTATGGATGCGAGTCATGGACCACCTATACCAGGCATGAAAGAAGGCTCAATAGCTTCCACCTCAGATGCCTGCGCCGCATCCTAGACATCAAATTGCAAGAGAAAGTCCCCAACACAGAGGTCCTGGCTCAAGCAAGCATGAGTAGTATTGCAGCAATATTAAGCCAAAGACGCCTCCGTTGCCTTGGACACGTCAAGAGGATGCAAAGTGGTCGCATACTCAAGGATGTGCTTTACAGCGAGCTGGCGACAGGGAAAAGGTCGGTTGGTCGGCCATGTCTCAGATACGTGGACATATGCAAGAGAGACATGAAAGTAGCCAACATTGATATACAAAACTGGGAAAACCTGGCAGAGGATAGGTCCACGTGGCGGGCTATAGTGAAAGAAGGATCACTAAGAGCAGAGGAGCAAACTAGGGCAGAAGCAGTCGGGAAAAGGGCGAGAAGAAAGGCCAGGCAACACTGCCCCACTGCTTTCGTGTGTGTGTCATGCAGAAAAGACTGCCACTCAAGGATTGGTCTCATCAGCCACACCAAGAGCTGCAAATAATAAAGATAAATCTATCGTCTTTCGTAGACGGACAGATGCCATACCATATGTATGTGTAATGGTTCTTTCCGTGAGACCAAATGTATGTATTATATGTATGTGTAATGGTACTCGCCGTGAGACCAAATGTATGTATATATGTATGTGTAATGGTGCTCGCCGTGAGACCAAATGTATGTATTATATGTATGCGTAATGGTTCTTTCCGTGAGACCAAATGTATGTATTATATGTATGTGTAATGGTTCTTTCCGTGAGACCAAATGTATGTATTCTATGTATGTGTAATGGTTGTCGCCGTGAAACCAAATGTATGTATTATGTGTATGTGTAATGGTGCTCACCGTGAGACCAAATGTATGTATAATATGTATGTGTAATGGTGCTCGCTGTGAAACCAAATGTATGTATTATGTGTTTGTGTGATGCTGCTTGCCCTGAGACCAAATGTATATATTATATGTATGTGTAATGGTGCTCGCCTTGACACCAAATGTATGTATTAAATGTATGTGTAATGGTGCTCGCCATGAGACCAAATGTATGCATTATATGTATGTGTAATGGTGCTCGCTGTGAGAACAAATGTATGTATTATGTGTATGTCTAATGGTGCTTGCCCTGAGACCAAATGTATGTATTATATGTATGTGTAATGGTGATTGCCGTGAGACCAAATGTATGTATTATATGTATGTGTAATGGTGATCGCCGTGAGACCAAATGTATGTATTATATGTATGTGTAATGGTGCTTGCCGTGAGACCAAATGTATGTATTATATGTATGTGTAATGGTGATCGCCGTGAGACCAAATGTATGTATTATATGTATGTGTAATGGTGCTCGCTGTGAGAACAAATGTATGTATTATGTGTATGTCTAATGGTGCTTGCCCTGAGACCAAATGTATGTATTATATGTATGTGTAATGGTGATTGCCGTGAGACCAAATGTATGTATTAAATGTATGTGTAATGGTGCTCGCCGTGAGACCAAATTTATGTAGCATATGTATGTGTAATGGTGCTCACCGTGAGACCAAATGTATGTATTAAATGTATGTGTAATGGTGCTCGATGTTAGACCAAATGTATGTATTATATGTATGTGTAATGGTGCTTGCCGTGAGACCAAATGTATGTATTAAATGTTTGTGTAATGGTGCTCGCTGTGAGACCAAATGTATGCATTATATGTATTTGTAATGGTGCTCGCCGTGTGACCAAAGAAGCGCTGTCCTGACTTAGATGCCGGCCAAGTGTTGGCTGAAGGGAGTTAAATTCTTATGCACGCGATGTTATTAAATACCGTGTACCGTATTCCTGAATCTACGCTAACTACGCTAACACGTACTGGCTCAATCTAAGTTCCAGCATACAGTCAGCTGCTGATAGAGGCGATACAAAGGCTATGTACGAGAATATAAAACAAGCAACAGGCCCTCTGACCTCCAAGACAGCACCCTTAATGTCAAAAGCAGGGGACATTATCACTGATCGGAACAAGCAACTCAAACGGTGGATCGAGCACTACCTGGAATTGTACGCAACTATAAACCATGTCTCAACTGCTGCCCTGGACGATATCCCAGACCTGCCGGTCATGGAAGAGCTCGGTAGCCTACCCACAATGGTCGAGCTAAGTAGAGCCATAGATTGCCTAGCCTGCGGGAAAGCTCCTGGTAATGATGGAATTCCACCAGAAGTTCTCAAATGTGGAAAAGAAATACTTTTACAGCCTTTGCATGACCTCCTCACTCTGTGCTGGGAACAGGGGCAGATACCACAGGAGTTGAAAGATGCCAACATCGTTACACTGTATAAAAATAAAGGAGACAAGAGTGACTGCAACAACTATCGTGGAATCTCTCTCCTCAGTATAGTTGGAAAGGCCTTCGCCCGAGTTGCATTGACACGCCTACAGACCCTAGCATCGCGTGTACTCCCAGAATCGCAGTGCGGCTTTCGAGCCGGAAGATCAACCATAGACATGATCTTCTCTCTGCGCCAGCTGCAGGAGAAATGCAGGGAGCAACATATGCCTCTATACATCGCGTTCGTCGACCTAACTAAAGCTTTTGATCTTGTCAGCAGAAGCGGCCTTTTTCAGATCTTAGTAAAAATAGGCTGCCCTACACATCTGCTTAACATCATCAAGCAATTCCACGAAAACATGCAGGGCACAGTGTGCTATAACGGTGCCACCTCCGAGGCTTTCCCAGTAAGTAGTGGAGTAAAGCAAGGCTGCGTGTTTGCACCTACTCTATTCGCAATATTCTTTTCCATCTTACTCCAGTATGCCTTCAAGAACAACAGCGAGGAGATATACATACACACCAGAGCTGACGGGAGATTATTCAATATTGCCCGACTTAAAGCCAAGACCAAAATAAGGAAGATTTTGCTGCGCGAGCTCTTATTTGCAGACGATGCCGCCTTAATATCCCACACAGCAGACGGCCTGCAGAACCTTGTATCCTGCTTCTCCGCTGCCTGCAAAGAGTTTGGCCTGACCATAAGTATAAAGAAAACCAACATTATGGCACAGGATGCTGCCTCTCTCCCACTATCACCATTGATGACAGCAACCTGGATGCTGTTGACAGTTTTACTTATCTGGGATCGAACATCTCGAGCACCCTCTCACTGGAAGATGAGATAAGTAGCAGGATAGGGAAGGCAGCAACTGTTATGGCTAGACTGTACAAAAGAGTCTGGTCCAATGCCAAACTCACAGCAAGGACTAAGCTGCAGGTATACCAGGCCTGCGTACTGAGCACACTCCTCTATGGATGCGAGTCTTGGACCACCTATACCAGGCATGAAAGAAGGCTCAATAGCTTCCACCTCAGATGCCTGCGCCGCATCCTAGACATCAAATGGCAAGAGAAAGTCCCCAACACAGAGGTCCTGGCTCAAGCAAGCATGAGTAGTATTGCAGCAATATTAAGCCAAAGACGCCTCCGTTGGCTTGGACACGTCAAGAGGATGCAAAGTGTTCGCATACCCAAGGATGTGCTCTACAGCGAGCTGGCGACAGGGAAAAGGTCGGTTGGTCGGCCATGTCTCAGATACGTGGACATATGCAAGAGAGACATGAAAGTAGCCAACATTGATATACAAAACTGGGAAAACCTGGCAGAGGATAGGTCCATGTGGCGGGCTATAGTGAAAGAAGGATCACTAAGAGCAGAGGAGCAAACTAGGGCAGAAGCAGTCGGGAAAAGAGCGAGGAGAAAGGCCAGGAAACACTGCCCCACTGCTTTCGTGTGTGTGTCATGCAGAAGAGACTGCCACTCAAGGATTGGTCTCATCAGCCACACCAAGAGCTGCAGATAATAAAGATAAATCTATCGTCTTTCGTAGACGGACAGATGCCATACATTCCTGAATCAGAAATACACAATATAAATGAAAAGTTGACTGTGTGAGGTTGATCAGGGTAACAAGATTATTAACAAATAATTATTATACGTGGGTACGTTATGGTCGAGGGTAGGTTCAGGGCCGGCTTACGGAAATTGGAGGCCTTAGGCGAAGTGAATTTGGTGGCCCTAAATGTAATAGAAGAATAAAAATAAAATGGAAATATTCTTGCAAAATAAATCTCTCGCTTTGCCTATTTGCCTTCTTATTAAATCGTGTAATATCACAATGGTATTTGATTCTTTAATAGTCATTCATATTCATGTATATAGTGTAGCATGTAAAGTTGGTTTCTATTATTTAATCAGAAAATACAATGTAAAATTTGGATTAAATCAACAACTTAATATTAAGATGAATTTAAAAGAAATGACTTCCTTTGAGTTAAAGTTATAATAAGATTATTTTTTTTTAAAAAGGGAGACCATAGCCTTAAAATAACTTATTAATTCGTACCTGAAATTAATAAAGTACGTGTACATTTTCTGATCAAATAAAAGATACAACTAATTAATGGGAATAGCCTGAGAGTGAAGTATCCAGATGTAAATAATTAGTTTTGTTTTAAAGTGTAATCATATAGATCAGAAGTGGCAAACACTGTTTGGGAGTTTGCCAAAACTCAACCAAAAACCCAACTTATTTATAGCAAAGTGCCAACACTCCAATGAAACCTGATAAAGTTGGTTTGGCTTAGCTGGTTTAATTAAGGAAGTAATAATTTAGTCGCGTGCCGCCTGATGAGGCTCTGCGTGACGACTGTGGCACGACTGTCATAGGTTCGCCATCACTTCTATAGATCCTATCCTCATAGGGTTAAGATAAGCTGGTTATCACATTTTGTGACTCACTGACCAACAAAATCTCTACATTGTACCTTTCCATAAGTAATGTCTTTAGGAAAGTCAAGAAATCTTTTGAAAGCTAAAAATCAACAGTGGTATTAAGTTGGCATCCCAAGGATAAGGATACGAAATACGAATACAGATGTTATATTCCCTATTTTAAAATAACATTACATGAGATCATGGCTAATTATAGATTACGAAAATTGAATAGCTTTAAATTTAAGTAAGCAATTATAATGAAAGTACTATTTTAGTAGTACCTCCTTGAATTTCAACGTAACGAGTCTCTTAAGTTGAATTTTATAGAGCAAATTCTACAACATGGAATATACAAACTGGCCTTATTCTTGTTTTAGTTTAAGCGGGAATCCTGTAATTATAGACCCGAAAGCACTTCTCCCTATCATCATAATGAAATTAATTTATTTTATTATTAGTGAATTTCTTATCCCCATGGGGTATTTATTTCAATTTTAATTATGCATAATGTTTAATTCTGATACAATGATTTTATTCTTGAACGAATTCCTAATTATAGGAACGAATAAAAGTGGAAACCACTTTTAAGAAACGCACAAGCCACGCTAAAAATGCACAGCAAAGTTTTACCTATGTCATGTTAATCTGTGATTGTATTTACATGATAGTTTTCAATTTTCTCATTAACAATAAAAAGTCAATATGAATTGTACCGATAATACAGAGTAATAACTAAAGTTATGTTGAGCATTTTTACTGCACAGTTAAATATATAAAAATGGTTAATTAAAAAAAGGTATTATTTACTGAACTTTTTTTTTAAAGATTATGTATAATAAAACACTACATTAATTCTCTTGATACGAAGCAACACATTGAATGGGTTATTTTTGTTATTGATGTCATAATTCTCCTAACTAGAGAAGTCACGCGCTAATACTTAAAATAATACTTATACACACGTTATCATTTATATGAAATACAACAAATGTAAATATACTTCAGTTGATAGTTAACGTTTAAATGAACTCAAAGTAAAAAAATAATAATAATAAACAATTTTTTTTTAAAATGGCAGGCACTTGTGTGTGTTGTTATTTCTAATTCAAATAATATTAAATGACTTTATTAACTCTGTCCAAAGCTATTGTTTTGTTTATTGTTGCATGTAATGTTACGCTGTATATATATCTTACTTATCTTTGTCTATTAAAATTCCTTCCAGCTACTCATAAAAAAACTGACACTTATTTTTTTCTTTCGTAAATTAGACACTAA
Source organism: Ampullaceana balthica (assembly GCA_944989445.1). Lineage (NCBI taxonomy): Eukaryota > Metazoa > Mollusca > Gastropoda > Lymnaeidae > Ampullaceana > Ampullaceana balthica. The sequence continues at coordinate 57,008 of CALYLW010002211.1, read as the reverse complement.
CTATTTAGGTGATCTGCCCCTCTCATTTTGTGTTTTAAAACCATAACATTCTCTTAAACTATATATTATTTTTATTATTCAAAACTCTAAAACCCAAAAAATCCCTTTAAAGCATTTTCATCAATTATCTTTGTAATTAAATAAATACATGGCGCCCCTGCATAGTGTCGAGCTCTACGCTCTTAGGACCCGGCTCAATTTATAACCGACAAGCCTCATCAAGCAGGCATCGGTATAAAGATACGCTCAATTTATCACAGACAAGCCTCATCAAGCAGACATCGGTATAAAGATACGCTCTTAGGACCAGCTTAATTTATCACAGACAAGCCTTATCAAGCGGACATCGGTATAAAGATACGCTCTTAGGACCCGGCTCAATTCATCACAGACAAGCCTCATCAAGCAGACATCGGTATAAAGATGCGCTCTTAGGACCCGGCTCAATTTATCACAGACAAGCCTCATCAAGCAGACATCGGTATAAAGATACGCTCTTAACACCCGGCTCAATTTAGCACAGACAAGCCTCATCAAGCAGACATCGGTATAAAGAAACGCTCTTAACACCCGGCTCAATTTAGCACAGACAAGCCTCATCAAGCAGACATCGGTATAAAGAAACGCTCTTAACACCCGGCTCAATTTAGCACAGACAAGCCTCATCAAGCAGACATCGGTATAAATATACGCTCTTAGGAGGCGGCTCAATTTATCACAGACAAGCCTCATTAAGCAGACATCGGTATAAAGATAAGCTCAATTTATCACAGACAAACCTCATCAAGCAGACATCTGTATAAAGATATTTTTCCACAGGAATTTAAGTTTCTCTATCCATATCCCCGGTAAGCGCAGGGCTTTCTATCAGACCGTCACCTCTGAGCTTCCACATGATCGACAGCCATTATCCCTTCTGTGTCAAACATATGCAGGTAGTTCTGTGTGGGACAGTGTTCAGTCCTCATCTGGGTGATAGTGTCTAATCTCTACCCTTAAGTTGCCACCAGGGATCGCGCTTCCTGTGTCCCTGTATAAACTGACAAATTCTTCTTTTCATGTCTCCAGAAGCCCAGCCCTTGAGCGACGTCTCTCGGAAGTGGTCCTTAAAACAGATGGTCCATCGAGCATTTGGGTTAGGGCTGAGCAATACAATAACTCGCTAATAAATCGGCCCTGTCCACTGCGGTACGCCTCTGTGCCCAGTGATGAACAGTAGGATTACTTTGCAAACACGTGCCAGGATATCACCTACTGTTTCCAAAATGACTCTGAACATCTTTGCCTCCAGAGAGGATCAACACACGACCTCGAAATAAGCCATGAGTCGGTGAAGACAACGGCTGGCCTTGTTTTACCTCCTTCAAACCCATGAGTATTGCCTCCAGCTCTGCATCGTGGCTGGTAGATGCTAGTCCTCATGTTCCAGCCAGTGTCCAGTCCAGGTCGTGGCTGGTAGATGCTAGTCCTCATGTTCCAGCCAGTGTCCAGTCCAGGTCGTGGCTGGTAGATGCTAGTCCTCATGTTCCAGCCAGTGTCCAGCCCTCATGTTCCAGTCAGTGACCAGCCCTCATGTTCCAGTCAGTTTCCAGTCCTCATTATCCAGCCAGTGTCCAGTCCACATATTCCAGCCAGTGTCCAGTCATCATGTTCCAGCCAGTGTCCAGTCCTCATGTTCCAGCCAGTGTCCAGTCCTCATGTTCCAGCTAGTGTCCAGTCCTCATGTTCCCGCCAGTGTCCAGTCCTCATGTTCCAGCCAGTGTCCAGTCCTGATGTTCCAGCCAGTGTCCAGTCCTCATGTTCCAGCCAGTGTACAGTTCTCATATTTCAGCCAGTGTCCAGTCCTCACGTTCCAGTCAGTGTCCAGTACTCATTATCCAGCCAGTGTCCAGTCCTCATGTTCCAGCGAGTGTCCAGTCCTCATGTTCCAGCCAGTGTCCAGTCCTCATGTTCCAGCCAGTGTCCAGTCCAGGCCGGGGGTAGTGAATGAGAGCTCCATACTCACTTCTTCCATTCATGAAACATGAGTCGTCAGTGAAGACTTGAACCTTACAGTCGCCGTAAGCCTCTATTGTGGTCAGAGCCTCATCGAGCTGCTTCTCTACTGGCCTGGATTTTGTCACCGGCGCATTTGCCAGTGTCATACTTAGGTCAGACGATTCAAAGCTCTCATGTGGTCCCCTTTCGGGGATCAGACGCATTCGTTCTCTGTATCTACGAAGGACGGCCTTTTAAGTCTGTTCCTCTTTCCCAGTCGTAATTATATTGTATGTTATTGGTACTGACCCAGTCATTAGCCGAAACATATACTTTTGTATTAATTATTTAATCAATAAACCTTATATTAATTGTATTGAATTCACAGTTTGTTTGTGTATGTTTCATTCATGTATAAGCTTTATAGCAGTCCTATTCTATATTACATAGTTTCTACTGTGGCTGTGGTCTCGGTTGGTAACACGAATTTTTTTTTATTTAAAAAAGAAATTGTTTATACATTCTGTCCAGTCCCACTAGAGCCGTTTGGTTGGCAAAAGACTGGACAGGGAGGCTGTAGCCAATGGCACCCCTCACACTACCGAGATAGAGAGCTGCCAGTTGTCTTTCGTTTGCGCCTAAACTCGTGCTCGCCAGTTTCTTCACTAGGGACAGTTTAGTAATGGTTATCGCATACAATTCAAGCACTAGCTATAATCAAGTGTTTTTGAAAACAGCTTTATGAATTTATAATAATGCTTTTGCCCTTAAAGTTAAAGCGTGTTTATAATATCTCATTACTTAAAACAAAACATATATCAGACGAATTTTGTCACAATCTAAACATTCGTACACATAAAACAATTATTTAAGAATGTATGCATTTAAAATCATAACTAACAAGTCCAAGTTTTAAGTCCATCATTTAGGAACTTTAGAAGTATTTAAAACATGTATAAATACTTGTATTGAAATAAAATGTAAATATAAGGTCATTCTGCTGCTTGAACATAAATGTATTCATAATTTCTTTTGAATTTTATTATTTTTTTTCTAAAATTAATACTTGTTGTTATGTTTGATTATTTTTATGTTATAAAATATCGCTTTCTATTTTCGTATTTTGATGACATATTTTGACAAACTCTATTCAACAATATCAGTAAAACAGAGGATATCGGAAAACATAAGGAGAAGAAAATCATTACATTTACCATTTAACGAAGCCAGAAAGTAAAATGTCAAATTTGAAAGGTTTATATTATTTTAAAATAATTTTATAGCAATATGAGCTTAAAGGATTTGCATATTTAGCAGGACACGGTTCACATATGAAATCTGCGGTGACTGTAAATAAAATTGTTCAAATAAATTTAAAAAGCTTTGGATCTTTTTAAGAGATGGAATTTATTTAAAATTAAGGCTGGTTCTGATTAAAAAAATTGTTTGATTAATCGGTAAAAAAATTAAATCGATTAATCGATTTATTTAGATTAAATATCTTTTTATAACGCATATAAGTATCCCGTTTAGTCACGATTCATTATTTCGCGAAATCGGTTAAGTCGCGTTAATACCATGGCTCTCAAATTTTGAGACGTAATTCGTTCAACTACGAAAAAAGGGAAAAAACTTTTATGCACATATGCAATAACATGAATGTCTTTAATTACAACAATATGAGGTGAAAGTATGGAAGTAACATAAAATAATAAATTAGTAATAAATTGGGAAAAAAATGTTTTGGAATTATATTAAAAATTTTAATCGAATTTAAATCGATAAAATAAAATTTAATCGATTTAAATTTTTAACGATTAATCAATAAATTAATCTTTAATTTTCGCAGCAAAATATTAAAAATCACGGCACGTGACGTTTTCGCTCCACCGTTTTGGCGCCGCCATTTTGGCGCGACCGTTTTGAAGCAGAGCCGTTTTGGCGCAGGCCATATTGGCGCACAGATGGCCTATGCCATTATTTACCATTCCTGCGTAATCTTGCGTGCGCTTCACATTTGTAAAAGTGCAAGAGTGTTCTAGACTAAAATCATAAGTTAAGTAGAGTTTCATAAATATATCGCTTATTATAATTCTGTTAAGGGGGTTGGGTACCAAAAAAATTCTAATTTAATTTCAACAAATTACAACAATTATTTTTATATGATCATGTTAAGCTATGAATGAAAGTAATTTTTAATGTTTGATTTTTAACAAAATTTACATAGTTTCCATTATTACTAGTACTAAGTACGAGTAGTTAAATAAAGTTTATAAATGTTCAGTTAAATAAAACGTTATTTTTAATGGCACCAAAATGTCATGCACCAAACAGGCTCTGCGCCAAAATACCCTGCGCCAAAACAGTCGTGCCAAAACTGCGGCGCCAAACAATTCTGCTTCGTAAAAATCATTCAAGAAGACATTACAGTAATAATGCATTGATTTAATTTAAAAAACAAAAACAAAAACCCCAAAAGAAACAACTTTTAAATTGCAAAATACAGTTTACATTAGACTCGTTTGAATCAAACTATTAATGTTGGACGTTTATTTAAAACAAAAATCTCAGGATTTAAATGAAAATTCAAAAAGAAATTAAAACATAAATGAGTACTAATCAATATACATAATTTGCTATGTCCGTCCATCCCGTCCGTGACGCTAATAATTTAAAAAAGCAGCGTACCAAATTACTGCACCAAAAATAACTCTTTTCGAACGTCAGCATAAAATTGTTGAATATAGAAATAAATGAAACAAATAAAAATAAAGTAATTAACTGAAAGTTATGTATCACATTATATTTTATTCTGCTGTGTATTATTTTTTCAAACTTAATAGATGTCAGCTGAAATATATTTATTTTGAAAACTTCCGTCATTTGTGACGGGTGACACACTGGTTATTTTCATAATTTAACATAAACGACAATGTCTTATAAATGACACAAACAAGTTAATACTATAAAATTATTGTCAGACAGACAGATATTATTGGATGAAATAAATTTAAAAGACCTGATTTGATGGATTTACTATATACATAAACGTAATATAAACTCCTATTAATCTATTTATACTGTTATTATCTGTTTGTACTTTGATTTAAGATATAAACCTCGGGATTTATATTTGTTTAATTTTTTTTAAAAGTTTGAACAATAATTACAAAGGGTCAAAGGAGCTTTAAAATAGCAAATGCGGAAAAAAGCACCCGTGTGACATGGGATGGTGAAGGAGACATGAGGTGGGGTGAGGGATCACATCTACAAACCAGGTAACCCATTGACAAAGCCTGGTTGCAGCTCCCCCACATAGTCCTCGTGGATGCCCCTGTCATAGTCCTCGTGGTGGCCCCCGTCATAGTCCCCGTGGCGGCCCATTAAAGTCCACGTTGCGGGCCCCGCTATAGTCCCAGTGGTGGCCCCTGTTATAGTGCATGTGATAGCCCCTATTAAAAATCCTTGTGGTGGCCCCCATCAAAGTCCTTCTGGTTTTCCCCGTCATTGTCCTCATGGTGGCCTCCGTTATAGTCCCCATGTCTGTCCCCACTGGAGGTTAACAACAGAAGCGTTACAGGGACATACATTGGGAGAGGCCACAAGTGCCGACCAGAGCCGCTTCAAATGAAGTAGGACTGCCAGATAAAAAAGTTTATAGGGCTGTTAACGATTAATTTAAATGTAATCGTTATCTTTTGAAAAATTAACGATTAATTTATCGTTAATTTCGATTAAATTCCAAAATTGAAATTTATTGTGTCACGAGTAACATTTATTAAACGTACTTGAAAATCAAAATATTACTGGAATGTCTTCTTTATATGACATCTTTTAACCAACAACGCCAACAGACATGTGTATTGACATTATTTGGTTTAAGTGACAATATAACCATCCGAGCTGAACAATTGTTCACATAGCTTTAGATTGTCTCAGCTGAAGTTTATGATACTGTAGTGGATGTTTAGTTTGCAGATGATATGTAAGCGAAGTGCTAGAACCATGGTAGCAATGTTTCCTTTAAGCAGCGCCGCTGCGCAGATATTTTACCGACGCCACGCAGGAGTTTAGAATCACCACGCAGCAAATTTTGTAAAATACTGCAAAAAAAATGACGATGTGCAACTTTGCACACGGACCAACGAAATTTAGATTTAGAGGGAACATTGCATGGTAGTTAAACGATTTCTCTCAATGGACACAATAAGCTTTATCAACATTTTGAACAGTCACGTCAGTCAATAGTTAAAAACCGAAATGTTCGTGTAATCGTCCGGAAATTAGTTTATATTTATGGGCCGAAATATTCTATTATTTCTTTTTACTTCCAGTAGATTTATAAGTGGTGGGTTGATTAATAGTTAAAAAATGTATTGTTCATACTACTTTTTCCAGTTAATGCACGCGCACCATCGGTTATTGCACTTGCCATCTTGTTCCACACCAACATAGATATGTTAACACGGTTCTCAACATCACTGAATAAATCCTGGCCTGTAGTTGTTTCTTTGAGTGGTTAACACTAAGTAATTCTTCGTTATGCTCGAAATAAGGATTTATTCCCCGTATAAATACCAACAATTTTGCTGTTCCTCTACATTGGTACTTTAATCCACTGCGAGAGTACCACAAAAAGTCTGTGCTTGCATCTCGAAGTTGGTACATAAAATTGTCACTAATCAAAACGCCTGACTACAGTTCCCTTGATAAAGAAATTGTGTCAAATTATGTTTTCTGTTCTGGACACACTGTCACAAAAAGCTTTGCTCCGTTTTACGATCTTATGGGACATCTCCAAACTGGCTTTGGTTGCAGCATCTTGTATTTAAGACTTTTGGTGAAAACATTTTGCTTGTTCTTTAAATTATTAACAAACTTTTTGCATTTACCTTTTTTCTTGGTTCGTTAAATTGTGCCCGAAATACAAATGTTTTATTTGGTGGTATCTTTTTAAGTCGTACTCCTTAAAGACGCTCACACACTTACGGCACAGCAAGCAGGTTGCTTTCTACCAACGTCGTGAAGCAATATTTAACAGTTAATTCGTCATTTGAAAAAAAACATTCGTACTCAATCATACACTTTTTGGTAGCACTCGTTGTTAAATCAACGTTTATTTGCTTTTAAATTACAAATTTTCAAAACTGTTCGAAATATTGAAATGTAACTCTTAATCAAAAGCCTATTCCGGTTGAGCTGAAATGTAATTTCGAATAGGTATGTTAACAGTTAATGACTAATGATTCTGGAGCCATTAAACCGATTATATATCTCTAGATTCGAATAAAATGCTCGGAATAAAATTTCAAAAATATCATTAAAAATTCTAAGCAAAAACAATGATTAACATGACATAAGATCGCCACGTGTACATGCCTAAGTGCCTAAGGGCCGCATAATATACTCTGGTTTGCCGCATGTGACCCGCGGGCCATGGTTTGCCCATCCCTGTGTTAGAATAATAATTTTAAAAATTTTGCAGAGTAATAATTTTTTTCTGGAAAGTGGGCGGTAGGCCAAAAAAGTTTGGTAACCACTGATTTAAATCAAAGAGGCACTTAAAATAATATTTAAGGTATAATTTATTTCAAAAATTTCATATACAGGCACAGCATATTTCATACAGTAGCGAGACATCAGAAATGTTATTTTTGTGCCTGCTGTATATACTTACTTTTCTTATGTTGGTGCAAATATGCCAAAAATAATTTTTATGTATTTATTTTTTTATGACTTTTAAGTTCGGCCTTCTGGTTGAAATAAAACTAAATTGTACGCTAGTCAGACATATATACAAATAAATACTTTTCTTTAAGAAAATTTAACGTAAGATGAGGAGCGTAATCGATGAAAAAGACAATCAAGTGTTTAATTAATTTATATTGTATAAATAAAACAAGCATTTTGAAAAGGCATAGCTTAACAACCGGCGTAGCAAGGGATAACATTTCAAATACAACATGCGTGGAATTTACACTCTTTACTAAAGAAAAATAGAGTCAAATAAAAAAAGAATGAAATTGCTTACTTTATTTCTTAATTTTAAATAAGTAAAAATTATTAAAATAAATCAATATATTTTTTGTAAAAAGTTAATGTTACAATTGTATAGCTAGTGTTACCATAGACTTCGTAAGGGCATATCAGAGATGTTTTACTGGCAAAATTGTAAGTTAAAAAATCGAAATTCAATAGAGGGAAGGTCAGAAGAAACCCAAATGCATAGAACTTATAATTACTACTTTATATTTGCCATAATGATGAGATAAGTTTTGCTGTCAAATATATTATCAAAGTAATAAAAATTGATAAAACCAATTAATACTCATATAAATAGCGCAGGGATCGTTTAAACAACGATTAAGTTTTTATTTTTGTCTAAAAATTATAGGTAGAATTGTTTTATATATATAGATTTTTCAAATCAATTTATAGAAATAAAGGCACATTATTTGAATTTTTTTAATTAAAAAAAAAGACATAAACTGGAGTGATCAAAGAATTTACCTGACAAAATCTATTTACTAAATTTAAAATAAACAATTTTTAGTATAAAATGTGTTAGTTGTATCCCTTGATTTTTTAATTTCTTACATATTTGCACTTGTAGCCAAGGTGTCAAGATAAATGATATCTAGAAGACTGACCTTAAAAGGCCGAAAAAAATAATTAGCACCTTATCCATGGGGAAAAATAAACAATCTTAAAATATAATTAAGAAAATATACAGAGCATATAGAATAGAAATATATGTCTATATACAAAATGGCTACTTGTTTATAAATATTTTATTAATTGCAAATGACGTCATTACTTCTGCTCTACTCCACACATTTTTGTAGCATAGTTGTATTTAATGGGAAGCTGTACTTCCTATCTTGGTGTTCTTCTATTTGTCTATTTATATATCTCGTTATCAACTCAGACATTAACACGAAAACTTTCTATACCCTATATGTGCACCTTAACTTTCTGTGAACTGTATCTTAGTTTTTATAATCTGATTCAAAGTCATTATAACTGTATCTCAGTTTTTATAATCTGATTCAATGTCATTTTCTCACAATAACCATCAATAACATTCTAATAGCCTCACAAACTCTCTCAGGTCTCATATTTTCTAGGTAATAGCTGGTTAGTTTAAAATTATATGTATATGTCTATGTTGGACATATGTTGATAATAAAATATATATGTTATTGTTTAATAAAAAATTGTAGACATAAAATGAATGCTGCATACATTTACAGACGGTATTTGTTTTGCACACAGACCAACGAACATGTAACGCGAATATTGTTTATATGGTAATGTCAAAATCTTCGCATACAAGTAATTAAGTAAATATAAACATTTGCAATTTCGCAATAAATTCATTGACATCATTGTATTTAGACGTATATCAATATCACAAACAAGTACAAAGAAGTTATTATAGTATATTCCTTTGCCTAAAATACATCAACACATTGACACAATCAGAACCAGTGTTTTGGTGTGTGGGGTATGTCCCAACATGTTAGATAACATCTACAGAGTTTAACAAAGTGTGAAGTTCTACTAGTAGTAGATAAATATACTATTATAACTTCTTTGTACTTTTTTGTGATATTGATATACGTCTAAATACAATGATGTCAATGAATTTTTTGTGATATTGATATACGTCTAAATACATAGAAAGACATACATTTAGTTTTTATCATCTGTCTTATTAAAGGGATATTTATTTATTTTATTTACATCTATATACATCTATACAAGACAAGTGAAAAAAAAAGAATATTCCCACTTTAAGTCTAAGCTGATTAGTATAATACACAGACGTCAGAATCAGTCGATTAATAGGAAAAAACTTAATTGACATATAAATCTGCTCGCCGATAAGGATAACACTCATTAAACGATAATCAGAATTTATGGAGATAATTAAAATAAAATAAATTTTATATTGGTGGACATCCGATTTCTTCTTTGATTTGGAATAGCCCGTTGCGGCTGACTAAATCAAACACTTTCGTAAGATCCACAAAGGCAATGTATAGTGGCATCTAATTCTCTATGCATTTTTCCTTTAGCTGCTGTATGGAGAACACCATGACTATGGTAGACCGATCAGCCCGGAAACCGCACTGAGATTCTGGATAAACTCGGGAGGCTAAGCTCTATAATCGTGTTAGTAGGACACGTGCAAAGGTCTTACCTAAATACTAAGGAGGGAGATGCCACGATAGTTATAGCAGTCACTTCTATCGCCCTTGTTCTTAGTGTCACTATATTTGCATCCGTAAGGTCCTGTGTGATGTAGCCTTGTTCTTAGTGTCACTATATTTGCATCTGTAAGGTCCTGTGTGATGTAGCCGTGTTCTTAGTGTCACTATATTTGTATCTGTAAGGTCCTGTGTGATATAGCCTTGTTCTTAGTGTCACTATATTTGTATCTGTAAGGTCCTGTGTGATGTAGCCTTGTTCTTAGTGTCCCTATATTTGTATCCGTAAGGTCCTGTGTGATGTAGCCGTGTTCTTAGTGTCACTATATTTGTATCCGTAAGGTCCTGTGTGATGTAGCCGTGTTCTTAGTGTCACTATATTTGTATCTGTAAGGTCCTGTGTGATGTAGCCTTGTTCTTAGTGTCACTATATTTGTATCCGTAAGGTCTTGTGTGATGTGAGCCTTGTTCTTAGTGTCACTATATTTGTATCTATCATAAGGTCCTGTGTGATGTAGCCTTGTTCTTAGTGTCACTATATTTGTATCCATAAGGTTCTGTGTGATGTAGCCTTGTTCTTAGTGTCACTATATTTGCAGCTGTAAGGTCCTGTGTGATGTAGCCTTGTTCTTAGTGTCACTATATTTGTATCCGTAAGGTCCTGTGTGATGTAGCCTTGTTCTTAGTGTCACTATATTTGTATCCGTAAGGTCCTGTGTGATGTAGCCTTGTTCTTAGTGTCACTATATTTGTATCTGTAAGGTCCTGTGTGATGTGAGCCTTGTTCTTAGTGTCACTATATTTGTATCCGTAAGGTCCTGTGTGATTTAGCCTTGTTCTTAGTTTCACTATATTTGTATCCGTAAGGTCCTGTGTGATGTAGCCTTGTTCTTAGTGTCACTATATTTGTATCCGTAAGGTCCTGTGTGATGTAGCCTTGTTCTTAGTGTCACTATATTTGTATCTGTAAGGTCCTGTGTGATGTAGCCTTGTTCTTAGTGTCACTATATTTGTATCTGTAAGGTCCTGTGGGATGTAGCCTTGTTCTGAATGTCACTATATTTGTATCCGTAAGGTCCTGTGTGATGTAGCCTTGTTCTTAGTGTCACTATATTTGTATCCGTAAGGTCCTGTGTGATGTAGCCTTGTTCTTAGTGTCACTATATTTGTATCTGTAAGGTCCTGTGGGATGTAGCCTTGCTCTTAGTGTCACTATATTTGTATCTGTAAGGTCCTGTGTGATGTAGCCTTGTTCTTATTGTCACTATATTTGTATCCATAAGGTCCTGTGTGATGTAGCCTTGTTCTTAGTGTCACTATATTTGTATCTGTAAGGTCCTGTGGGATGTAGCCTTGTTCTTAGTGTCACTATCTTTGTATCTGTAAGGTCCTGTGTGATGTAGCCTTGTTCTTAGTGTCACTATATTTGTATCCGTAAGGTCCTGTGTGATGTAGCCTTGTTCTTAGTGTCACTATATTTGTATCTGTAAGGTCCTGTGGGATGTAGCCTTGCTCTTAGTGTCACTATATTTGTATCTGTAAGGTCCTGTGTGATGTAGCCTTGTTCTTATTGTCACTATATTTGTATCCATAAGGTCCTGTGTGATGTAGCCTTGTTCTTAGTGTCACTATATTTGTATCTGTAAGGTCCTGTGGGATGTAGCCTTGTTCTTAGTGTCACTATCTTTGTATCTGTAAGGTCCTGTGTGATGTAGCCTTGTTCTTAGTGTCACTATATTTGTATCTGTAAGGTCCTGTGTGATGTAGCCTTGTTCTTAGTGTCACTATATTTGTATCTGTAAGGTCCTGTGTGATGTAGCCTTGTTCTTAGTGTCACTATATTTGTATCCGTAAGGTCCTGTGTGATGTAGCCTTGTTCTTAGTGTCAATATATTTGCATCCATAAGATCCTGTGTGATGTAGTCTTGTTCTTAGTGTCACTATATTTGTATCCGTAAGGTGTGATGTAGCCTTGTTCTTAGTGTCACTATATTTGTATCCGTAAGGTCCTGTGTGATGTAGCCTTGTTCTTAGTGTCACTATATTTATATCCGTAAGGTCCTGTGTGATGTAGCCTTGTTCCCAACAGAGTGAAAGAAGCTCGTGCAAAGTTTGAGTAAAGCTGTATTGCCACTCTTTAGAGCTTCTGATAGTATGCCATCATTACCAGGAGCTTTCCAACAACATAGGCAGTCTATTGCCTTGCTCATCTCTTCCTGTGTGGGCGCGACATCAAGTTCTTCCATGGGTGGCATAGCTGGGATGTCATCTGGAGCTGGAGACTGTGGTAACTGTTGCAAACAGTTCCTGATAATGCTCAACCCACCATTTCAGCTGCGCTGACTTGTCTTGCATAATTTCTCCACTTTTGGACTTTAGGAGCGGGTGGGCAACTTTGGACGTCAGAGGGCCAGGTTTTAAAAAAAAATATTTTCGTACATGGCTTTGGCATTGCCCATGTCTGCAGCAGACTGTATGCTTGAGCAGAGGTTAAGCCACAAGGTATTGGCACATTGATGTTCGACTTTTTGGGCATGCGACTTGGCTGTTTTTAAAGCATGCATTCCGTCGGATGTAGGCCATAAGTGCTTTACTTTTGGCTTCAGTGACAGGTTTCATCTCGTCTCAATGTGCATCAAACCAGTCCGTGTTTTTGTGAGATATTTTGCCAAAAGGCATTTAACGCAGATTATATGTCATCTCTTTGAGATGCGTCCATTTGGAGTCAATTGTGAAGTATGTGGACGTCTTTGAGAGACCTTCGTGCACTTTGTTAGTGAACAGCTGCGTTTTTACAGTGTCTTTCATGTAGAAGGTGTTGATGCATGGACATCCCTTTTTCTTGGTGTGGTACGAGTTTTTAATTTAATTTTGGCTTAGAACCGGTAACTGCTGCTTCCTATTTTTTTCGACACCTTGCTGCGACGCTGGAGTGTCCTCTCCAGAGGTGATGCAAGCCTGGGAGAATTAGCATGCCCCCATCTGCACGTAACGAATTGCAGCGATGCAGCTTGGTGCCATTAACGTCACAGGAGCTGCCGGAATATAAATAAGTCTTATGTAAGACCACCTGCAGGTGCTCAATTTTCCTGTTTTTTGTTATGTAAGGGTTTTACTCCCTTAGCCTTTTCCGGGTAGCGGGTATAGCCGCAAGGCAGATGAGAGTTTCCTTTTCCTAGATGAACTACCAGCCAAGGTAAACGAGCCTCATCAACCGGAAAGGCTACCAATGGGAGCTAGGTGAACTCAGGGAACTTGCCGGCACTGTGGAATCGAACCTGTGACTAATTTAAGAGTCTTGGTTCGACAGCCCAGCGCACAATAACTTTGATCACCACGCGCAATAACACATGAGTAGATTACAAAACTGTGGAATACATAGGTAGATTACAAAACTGTGGAATACATGGGTAGATTACAAAACTGTGGACTACAAGGGTAGATTACAAAACTGTGGAATACATGGGTAGATTACAAAACTGTGGACTACATGGGTAGATTACAAAACTGTGGACTACATGGGTAGATTACAAAACTGTGGAATACATGGGTAGATTACAAAACTGTGGACTACATGGGTAGATTACAAAACTGTGGACTACATGGGTAGATCACAAAACTGTGGAATACATGGGTAGATTACAAAACTGTGGACTACATGGGTAGATCACAAAACTGTGGAATACATGGGTAGATTACAAAACTGTGGACTACATGGGTAGATTACAAAACTGTGGACTACATGGGTAGATTACAAAACTGTGGAATACATGGGTAGATTACAAAACTGTGGAATACATGGGTAGATTACAAAACTGTGGACTACATGGGTAGATTACAAAACTGTGGAATACATGGGTAGATTACAAAACTGTGGACTACATGGGTAGATTACGAAACTGTGGAATACATGGGTAGATTACAAAACTGTGGAATACATGGGTAGATTACGAAACTGTGGAATACATGGGTAGATTACAAAACTGTGGAATACATGGGTAGATTACGAAACTGTGGAATACATGGGTAGATTACGAAAGAAGTTAACAGTGAGACTTTGTTTTGCCAACAATACAATTTCTCTACAGAACACGCAATCAGATTCCTTCACTTTGTTTAATGTTGAGTTCTCTTCCCAGGGGATATTGTTGAGATGTCTTCTCATATATTCACATCGAGATGTCTTCTCATATATTCACATTGAGATGTCTTCTCATATATTCACATTGAGATGTCTTCTCATATATTCACATTGAGATGTCTTCTCATATATTCACATTGAGATGTCTTCTCATATATTCACATTGAGATGTCTTCTCATATATTCACATTGAGATGTCTTCTCATATATTCACATTGAGATGTCTTCTCATATATTCACATTGAGATGTCTTCTCATATATTCACATTGAGATGTCTTCTCATATATTCACATTGAGATGTCTTCTCATATATTCACATTGAGATGTCTTCTCATATATTCACATTGAGATGTCTTCTCATATATTCACATTGAGATGTCTTCTCATATATTCACATTGAGATGTCTTCTCATATATTCACATTGAGATGTCTTCTCATATATTCACATTGAGATGTCTTCTCATATATTCACATTGAGATGTCTTCTCATATATTCACATTGAAACGTCTTCTCATATATTCACATTGAGACGTCTTCTCATATATTCACATTGAGATGTCTTCTCATATATTCACATTGAGATGTCTTCTCATATATTCACATTGAGATGTCTTCTCATATATTCACATTGAGATGTCTTCTCATATATTCACATTGAGATGTCTTCTCATATATTCACATTGAGATGTCTTCTCATATATTCACATTGAGATGTCTTCTCATATATTCACATTGAGACGTCTTTCTATTGTGCCATGTAGAGATGGCAATAACTGCAGCGACAATGTTTTTTTAGATTGTATGCTCCGCTTAAAAAATAAATTGCAACATAGATTTATAGTCGTGTGCCTCAAATTGATGATATAAAAAAAATATAATAATGAAACATTTACTCGAAATAAATAGGTTTTTTTATAGTTCATAAAATTAAAGGAAATCTGAAACGTCAATTGAAATTTAAAATAAAAAACAACAACAAAAAAACAAACAAACAAACAAGCAAGCATACAAATGCCCAAATTAACGCGGAAACAAAACACGATGTTTTTATTTTCTTTTTCTTAAAGACATTGATTGTATTTTTATATTAAATCTTACCCCATCATTCTTATTAACAATGCAATTATTTTTGAAAGCTAAAATATAGCAAATTTTTTTATAAATTCTGCTTCTTTATATCATTAAAATTATGTTATTAACTCTTTAATTCATATGCGAGTTTTTACTGCTTTCTTTGTAAGTTCCTAATTTGCCTTCCTACAAATATTTATTTCAAACATTAACTTTTCAATCTTTCTTAGCCAATCATTGGTTGTGTCATAAGTTTCCAACGGATCGTATCAAAATAGAAATACATGTTAATAAATTAACATAACATCACACCCTAAAGCATACTATAAAAACTATCCGGTATCTAATATTGGCATCTGTTATAACATTTTCAGTCTTCAGTCAACGTGTTATGATGGTAATTTTATATAAAATTTCAAGTCTTCAGTCTACGTGTCATTCACACAGTTGTTTTTAAATGTGTACAGACTACATTCTCATTTCATTAAGACATTGGAAATAAATGTGTTTTATTTATATTTTTACAGAAAGTCTGTGTGTAGATTTCATCATGTGCATTTTTATAAGATGGCGAATTTTCTAAATTTTTCAACGACTATAATACGGTATGGCTAGTTTATGCTTTTCTACTTTAAGTTATAATTTCAAGAAAAGTTTCAACTTATGAGAGGTGTGAACGATAAAATTTTATTTTTTTAAAGATAAAATAAAAGTTTATGGGGGAAGGTGACATTATATTAACATTGTATCCATAATTACAGGGATCGAGATCAAGTGGCGTGCCACTTAAATAAAATTACGCCAAATCTCAAAATTACTCGGCGGCATAATATTTAGATATGAGTATATGTAAAAGTAAATATATAAATTTAGCAGTTTACTTAACTTGAAATGAACATAATTTTAAAATATATTTTTTTCCAAAAATAAAATATTATTATACATTCAGTAACATGTTATACAAAGACATATTTGTCAGCACAGATGTTTAGTGCTACTTCTCAAGGAGCAGTCAATTATAGTTAAATACAATTTTAATTTAAGAAGCTATCAATAATATTCTCATCTTAGTTTATCAATAAAAATATTATATTAAAAGACGCCAGCACTGGTGATTTGTGGTGCACTCACGGGAAGTACAATTTTGTTGCACGTCATCCATGATAACGCAATAAAATTTTTTCCTGTTCTTCAAATAGGCATAAAGTTTTGTGCATCAATAAAATTGATATTACAATTGTATTTTATAGTTATATTTTCATAGCAATCAATTAACTAAACACACACAATAACAAACTGACATATAAACGCTATTACACACATACACGTATTTTATAAGATAAATCAACTAAAATTGCATAAGTCATATACATAATATATAATACTTTGATAAAAAAACACAAAAAAACGTCGTATTAAAATGATATCAATAAAATGTACACACTATATTTAGACAATAAAAGATTATAGAAAGCTGGCCACATAAATTAAAGTCTTGTTATAAAGTAAATGTACTGGACCAAAATAACTCTTCCTTTTGACGTATTCATAATTGTATGAACAGGGAAATAATATGTAACACATTTTATGTCTCTAAATCTTACGATTTATATTTACAGTTTTTATGCAATGTGTATAATTTCAAAAAGCAATATTTTTTTGGTTCCCTATTTCTGATAAGGCAAAATATTTTGTAAATTATATTCAATACACACACTCCAGATGTTTTGTTTCTGAAAAAAATATATATCCACATTAAAGATAAGATTCAAACTTCTGTTAATTAGCACATCTGAAAACTGATTAAAAATGAAATATAAAAATGGACTATTTTATTCCGACTACAAAGGAATGAACATAACATGTTCAATTCGCAATTCATATTAATTAGTTAAATGTATAATATAAAAGCAGGGTATTAGTAGGCCTGGCACGACGTAATACAACAGCGAACGTTTCGGCAAAGCGCCTTCCTCGACGGACAAATAGTACACAAATGAAACGAATAAAACGAAATAATAAAAAAAACACTTAGCTGCGGTGAAATCCAAGTAGTCCAGTAGTTCGCTGTTGTGTTACGTCCTGTCAATCCTACTAATACCCTTTTTTTATATTATACATTTACCTATTTAAAAGCCTGATTGTAGTCTCACCCCCAAAACTTCATATTAATTAAGCGTTTGCAGGATCACTTTATTAAATTTAGTCAATTTCTGTTAATACGTTTAGTAGCAAAAGTTTAAAATGTATAGTGTATATATATATATATATATATCTTATTTCACCTTTTTTAAAGCCTAAGTTTATTTGATATAGGCCATCGCTTTCCACATAAAATAAACTCGCTACATCTATGGCTTTTAATTAAATGTCGAGTTATGAATTATATTTTTAAAAATCGCAATTTCCTTCACACATGTAAAATAGTAATCCAATGCATCGTGGAAAAATTTAAATAAAATAATTTAAACGCATATCTAATATATAAAGCTCAGTAGATGTGTGTATGTTTGTTTGTTTGTATCCCTTTAAAAAACGCCACTGCTTTGTTTACATTTTTCAGAAAGATCTCTACCACTGTCGTCACTAAAAAAAACTCATATATATTTACGACACTGAATCGTAACACAATTGTAATTAATACAATATTTGCATCAGCGTCTATTAGGTAAAGATAATATGGCACTATCCCCCTCAAAGGCAAAATCTACTTAACCTATAGCGCCAATAAATTAAATTATAAATGTTATATATGAAATGTACTTTCTAAAATACTTGAAAGAAACTAAAGTAGTCGTATTAAAAAGAATCAAGAAAATGTGCGCACCGTACTTAGACACTAATAATAAACTAGGTTGGGCTGCGGTGCAAACTTTTTTTAGGGCGCCTACTGCGCCCACCTTTTTCAAAAGCCCAACTAACTTGTCCTTGTAATGATAAATCCGAAATATTAAACTTTCTGAAAGTTACACAAATTATTTTATAATAGGGGTTGTAGGACGCCTACGGCGCCCACTTTGTCTTTTGTTAAAAGCCCAGGTAACTTATCCTTGTTTGATAAGAACGAAATATTAAAATTCCTGGAATGTACACAAATTATTTTATAATTAACCAGCATAAAATACTCTTTTTACATTGTTGCCTTTTCCAAAATTAAAATGTGAGCTAAAACAATGACGTCATATAATATTTTTTTACAGCGCATCTTTAATTTATAATTATTTTTCGCACCGATGCACACCTTGTATTTTAAAATATAAGATCAAACAATGACATCATATTAAACATTTTTACAGTGCTAATCACCACACGATTTTTTAACTGCTATAGACTGTCGTATATCGATCCTCAACTTTCCATATCCAATGAGTGAGTGACTTGGACTATTATATTATTTATGGTTATAGAAATATTCTGGCTTAATAAAAAGTCGGCTCATTACAACTGGATAAAAAATAACTCTACTTTTGTAATATATTTATTGTTGTTATAATATGGAAATAATATTTGAATTGTTATATATTTGTGTCTACATTTACGATTAAAATTTATAGCTTTATGCTATTGGTATAATATCATAAAGGAATGCAATTCTTTTTATTCACTTTCATGGCCCAACAAAAGATTTTGTTTCTAAAAAAGAAAGAAATTATATTCTTGATTTAAAAATAAAATAAAAATCAAATGTCTGTTAAAAATCGAATGTGAAACAATGACAATATTGATTTTTAAAATGGCCCATTTTAATCCAACTACAAAGGAATGAACATAACAAATCCAATTCGCAAAACATAATATTTAAGCGTTTTCAGGATCACTTTATTTAGTTTAATCTACTATGTTAATAGGTCCGGTAGCCTAAGTTTAAATTGTATAAGTGTATAGTTTATGTAAAAGACAATAGCGTATGGAAAAGACAATAAAAAATATAAATGTTATATTATTAGTACACAGCTAAATTTAAGATGGGTACACGAAAATTTGCGCACAGTAATCAGGCGATAAAAGATTTTAGAACGCGCACCGCTAAATATGAAGCCTTGAAAAAAATACTAACA
>CALYLW010002211.1:23041-34877 GCA_944989445.1 Ampullaceana balthica | reverse complement strand
GGACCGTTTTGATTAAGGGGACAAAAGTGAAAAAATTATAAAAATAAGTTTGATGTATTTTAATTTGGTTTTTTATTCATTCATTTTACCTTCTTCCCTTAAGTTCTATCAGCGTATTAAAAGCTATATGAGTTTCATTCCGAATGTAATCTCTTGATACGTTGAATCTGTAGCAATGTGAAATGTATGTTTGCAGGATTTTAAATTAAAATAATGCCCTTTTCAAATCGTTTGTTACGTTTCAAAGCTCCATTTATTATTTAAAATTTTCTCAGAATTATAGAATTACATTTTTCATAAGAATATTTCTGACAAACTGAAAGTTGAATTCCATGAGTAAGCACAACATTTAGTTATATTATAACAAGAAGGCCGAACTTAAATCGTCGCATACACATATATACTTAACATATAGTTATTAGCTTATTTTCAACTACGTATTCAACTTTATAGGGCAGTACACTCCCGCTTCAAAAGCGCGGGTACATTTCTAGTTATTAATAAAGAACACCAGTTAGCAATCTGATATTAAATAATACATTTTAAGAAGACATTGCAGTTAAAATATCAGTAAGACAATGGTGTGCATTATCCCATTATCTGTATATTCTAGCCTTTGAATAACTTCTGTAGAAATGAGAGAGAGAAACATGACATAAATGAGGATCGTTGAAGCCAGAGATATTAAAGTGATTGCATATACAGACGACATGTGTTTTTACCCCACTGATGATAGGTCAATTAACAAAATAATTTCAGTTTTTCGGAATTTAGGAAAAAAATTTGGGGTAAAAAATTAATGTAATCAAATGTGAAACTATGAGGATATGTATGTTTCAGGATAGACTAGAATTCAACTTGGGGAAAATTAGGAAGCTGATTATTGGAATAAAAGGATCACATAAATTCTAAGATTATGAAACAGACAAACACTGAAATATGGAATAATATTGAACAATCAATTTACAATTTTTGGACATAAACAAATACACAGCACAAACAAGGTTTGGTAGGGACACAAAAATGTATGGAATAACAAACACTGGGGACATGTTTAAAAATACATATATTAGAGAAATACCATATAAAAATAAAATACTAATACGTTATAGATTGATTTACAATACAAGTCCAGTCTCACCAAGACAATATAAAGGCAGAGGGGAAATAATATACAGTCCACTCTGTACTTCAAGGGGCTAATGGGAATGAACAACATTTATTTCTTATATACAATACAATTTTACATTTTAAATCCACACAACAGATCATACTGAACAGACACAATACACAATGGAGATATAATCAAAGCAAAAAATCAGGGGTCAGGAAACGTTTTATCTGAGAGAGCCATAAACACCACATATTTTGAAAAGTAGTTTTGTGAGAGCCATACATTATTTTTAAAATTAAAAATTCAAGTAAATATGTGCATTTTGTGTAGCTTCAACAGTAAAGGTAAAATAATTTTGTCTCTGCACTAAGTTGAGTAGTAACTGTATGTTGTTTTTATATGCAATTAATATATAAATCAAAGAGTCTGAATAAATGTTGTTGGTGGTCATATGTAGCTGTTTGTTTGAGTGCCAGATGCAGCAATCAATAGAGCCACATCTGGCTCACGAGTCACGGTTTCCCAACCACTGTACTAAATATATTACCTGACTCCATATACATTAAAAAAAAACCACTAATACATTTAAAAATATTTCCACAAAATAAAAAATAAAAAGAGATGTGGAATTGTGTCCCTTATACATTTAAAAAAAAATCAAAATTACACCAACATAACTCTAGAGCACATGTTTAGACAAAAACACAAAACATATAAGAAAACATGATTTAAATAACAAAACAAAATTAAATTAAAAATCTAAATGAAATTCTTTTTTACTCCACATTATTCTATAAATATTAAATGATTTTTCATTTGTTTACACAAATAGCACATAATAAGTAAATAAAAGCCAATTGGGAAAGAAATCCTATATAATAAAAGGCAAAGTTCTGTCCCGTCATCTATAGCGATTGGTCTCTCAAACACACATGACTACTACAGCCAATCATATCACGTTTACGCGGACGTTCAAAACGAGTTATTTTTGTGCAGTATTTTTTCCAAGACTTTGTTTTGAGTTATGCCCGTTGGAATTTATAGTCAAAAGATGTGTCTTTTTTCGATTTATTTCTTTTAACTATAATGAATAGTATTTTTGACGTGATGCACATTTATGCCGGTCGAGACGGCTGTTGAAGGGGAGTTACAACATGCCACTGAACTGTGGCGGAACGTCCTTGAACGGCCTTGGTTGCTCGTACAAATAAATAAAATAATAGAAAGCTCTATATTAAATAATTTTTTTTAATTCTGGTGTGTATTTTTTTTCAAAATTCAAATATTTCAGCTGAGATATATATATATTTTGAAAACTCCGTTATTTTTTATGGGTAATGCCCTAGTTTAAATATGTTATAAAATAATAGAGAGATTTAATTATAATTATAAAAATATAAATGTTCACAATGTCAAGTTTTTTCACGTTTAAAGATACTTTCTAAGTGAAATAACAAGTATAAAATATATATTACTCGTATTTATTTAACTTAAAATTACATTCTTTTTTTTACATAGTATGAAAATTAAACATTTGAGTCTCAATAAAACAAATTTTAAAAATTATGCGACATTTAAATTTTTATTTTTAGTAGCTAATATTATTTATTAAATAGTTGTTTTTGTGTATGTAAAATTACTGAAATTTTTTTATAATTTATTTTAATGAGTTAATACAGATAAGCACTCAACTATGGTCACGACGCCTATCACATACGTAAATATAGAATGGCACGCCACTTTACTTCGTTCCCTAATTTAGGGATATTAATGTTATTAAATGTAAGGATCCCACCCGTCAATTCTTCTATGAATTTATTGGGTCTGTCATCATTAAATTGACTGACGTCATAGATAATTGGTCCTAGCGCGAGTTTTCAAACGTTAATGTATTCCAAGGTTAGTAATGTCGGGTTTGGGGCTAGTAAATGATTGCCAACTCCTACCAAAGTATCCTGATGGATGGCATTTCAAAATATCCTCTGGTGTCCAAAGTCTGGTTGATTATTTTTAAAACCAGCAGCTCTTTCAGGTGGGGCTCGTAAATCTTGGTTGGTAGCTCATCTAGGAGAGGGAAACTCCGATCTCAAACCTCTGCTGTCTGGCAGTCACACGTGTTTATGAAAAGATGAAGGGTGTAATCCCTGACATAAAATCAGGCTATGAAGTCAATTACTAGGCAGTCTCATAGCGAATGCGCTATCTGTCAAGCGACGGTTCGCTGACTAAACGGCCCCGACAAAATGGCCCCGGAATAATAGATGGACTAAATTTAAATGTCCAATCAAATATTAAATTCTTATTTTTACTCAACTATTCAGTGTCAGGTTTTGCTAATAATAAACTATAATAATGACATCACATTAGTGAATTTAACAACCTTTACGCGAAATGGTACCAATCGTGGCTGTTTGTTGACAAGAAACAATATAATAACATCACAAGATACAATTTTACAATTTCACCACTTTATATAAGGGTGAAAAAGTTGACAAAAGCTTAAAATAAATAAAGTTTTTGTTGAAAGATGTTAACAACTTGTCTGGGGCCGTTTTGACCGGGGCCGTTGTGACCGGGGCCGTTTTGACCGGGGCCGTTTTGTGTACGTTTCAACTGAAACAAATAGAGCTGAGTTGAACAGTTTGTAACCATTTATGATAAAAATATGCGAAAGCTGATTTCTAGATTTGGAAAAGCACACTCGATGTTGTCTCTATTTCTTTGCATAATTCTGCATGACTGAACATGTTGTTTTCAGATTTTCATACAAGAAACTGGTGGCGAATATATGACTGGAACTGTTGTAGTTCAGAATAAAAATTATAGTTCAGGTCTTCAGGATAAGCATTTATTAGTCCTTCACAACATTGAGATATTTGTGGTACATCGACCAAACAAGAAAATCGAACTGCTATAACATTACACATGCACATGTCTCCGTGTACTCATCTCTGCCTCAAGTTTGTCAACAATGGCGTAGAAAGCAGATAAACGAAATTTTTCTCTGGCATTCAGAGATATACTAAGGGTATCACCATCAATAACAACTGTCTTTCGTTTACGATTACTTGTCAAAGTTACTTATAATCCACACCATAAAGTACGTCACGCTCCAGAGGGGGAGGGGGTGTAAGAAAGTGTGACAGTTTTTGACAGGGGAGGGGGGATGTCTAACCATGTGTGACGTCACGTTGTTTTATATTAAATTTTGATTATTTTTATAATAAAAAACATTTTTGTTCGAAAGTGTGACGTACTTTGGTCCGAGTTGTGTGGCAGTTTGTGACAGGGACAAGGGGGGTAAAAATGGTCAAAAACAGCGTGACGTACTTTATGGACGACCCTTATTTCTTTCGAAGCTTCTTCGAATCTTTCAAATTCATTCCTAGATTCATGAAAGTGATCTTCTAGTGAAGAATTCAAATCAGCACACGTTTCAAGTTCACGTGTTCATTTTGTTGAGGAATAACTGACCCTGTGAAAATGTGGTCACACTTCTTCCCAAAAGACAAGCATGGGAACAAATTCTAATTCTTGCATCTTCTCTGCAATGTTTTCTGCTTCTCTTCTGTGACTGGTCTTCTTGTAACCATTATAACGCTTTTATAATCTGAGGATGAGACTTTAGAACTATAGCTTCAGTTGAAACAGCATGTGCTTCCCATCTGGTATTGGAAAAGGACTTTACCAGTGTTGCATTCACAAGGCATCCTTTCAGAATCTTCCATCTGTTGGTTGAAGCTGAGAAAAAAGTATAAATCAGTTGCACTGTATGGAAGAAGTTTACTGAGTCTAAACAAGAGTCAATGGCACTTCTGCGTACCAGATTTAGTGAATGGGCAACACAGGGTATGTATATAGTACAGGGTATGTATATATCACAGGGTATTTATATAGCAAACTAATTTTCCTCCGGAAGCCTTTACTTCATCTACAATCACTTCATGGACTTGTGACACATAATTTTAATGAGATCTTTACATACAGTTTTGGATAAATAAGAAGAATTACCTTTTACAGAATTTCCATACTTAGCAATGTGTGATGCTAAAAATTGATCACACTGACTGACCAACTCCAACAACCCTTATAATTTCCATTTTTTAAAGATGAAGAATTTTTATTTGTCCCTCTACAAGCCAGAAAATGCAAAGCTTAAGTACAAATAACCGCTATTGCATGCCTCAAAATATGTTTCCAGTAAGTGTACCCTTCATTTATTTGCTCCTTTAGCTTTTGTATAAGATCCATGCCTTGTCCGCGAGCTAGGTATATTAACATGCAGTCTGTATGAGCAGCGCTTTGTTCATGATTATCAACATGAATGTTGTGTTTCAAGTCACTGAACCCATTTTTATCAACCAAACTTTTGGAAACTTTAGAATAAAAAGTTTATAAACAAAGCGGTAAACAGATCTCGTGGTTGATGAATACAGTGACCATGTTCTACTGTACTGCTCACCATTTGATTTTGTGACATAGAAAAGTTTTTGAGAACAAAATCTTGTAATTTTTACTCTGGCATAAATACGGCAAGATTTATCAAAGGGACCACAAAGATGCTGACTATTACTGGGCCTACAGTAAACAAAAAAAGCTTCGAAGAAAATAGGAAAAAATAGCGCCAAAAAATGGGTGGGCGGTATCTTACCCCCCGTTTTGTGGTTAAAAAGGTAAAATAATGTGCAATAATATTCGGTATAGAAGGAGCGTCTGTAACAGATAAGATTTAAAAGTAAATTTATGATTTGCTAATATCATGTCAATTACGCGCGGCTACCGAGACAATATGCAAATTTTCTTGAGGAATTGTGGTGCTCCTAAAACGCTCTGTGCCCAAGGCACGTGCCTTGTTTGCCTTTAGGTTAATCTAGGCTTGAGCGTAAGTGATAGTATAATCCTTTCAGATATAGGGGATAAATATTTAAATAAGATTTTTATTGAAAACGGGTGCATGAAATAGTATAACTTATGCAACACTTATCATTTATTTATAATTGAAAGCATAAACATGAATTAAATAAGTTATAATTATTTAATAGTCAGTCAAAAGCTTTGCTATAGATACAAGTAAAACTCTAGCATTAATCAACCCTAGCGTCGACTGAAGACACACCCTGTCATTGATGAGGTGTCAATGTAAAAAAAAATAATAATTATTTTTTTTTAAATATGAAAAAAAATAAAGAGGAAATGAGAAGTATAATAGCTTGCCAAAAGGGGAAACCCATATAAGGCGTGCATAATAAACATTTATTGTATTTAAAGGTGGTTGTTCCGATCTGCTGTGACGTGTAATTGATGGGTTTTTTTTAATTTGAATATGAGCCACCAAAACGGGTTACACGATTTTGCCTCTTGCCCATTGAAAGACTCCACAATCCCGAGAGAAATACACCACTGAAAATATATTGTAAAAATGTAATGTTCCTTTGGCGGCCTGATACCATTTGGTCTACGGCCAGGTACCGGTCCGCGGCCCGGGGATTTGGGGCAACCGCTGTAGAGGATCTTAGAACAATAAAGTAAGAGTGTTGTAGAGGATCTTAGAACAATTAAGTAAGAGTGCTGTAGAGGATCTTAGAACACTAAAGTAAGAGTGATGTAGAGGATCTTAGAACAATGAAGTAAGAGTGCTGTAGAGGATCTTAGAACAATAAAGTAAGAGTGCTGTAGAGGATCTTAGAACAATAAAGTAAGAGTGCTGTAGAGGATCTTAGAACAATAAAGTAAGAGTGCTGTAGAGGATCTTAGAACAATAAAGTAAGAGTGCTGTAGAGGATCTTAGAACAATGAAGTAAGAGTGCTGTAGAGGATCTTAGAACAATTAAGTAAGAGTGCTGTAGAGGATCTTAGAGCAATTAAGTAAGAGTGCTGTAGAGGATCTTATAACAATAAAGTGAGAGTGCTGTAGAGGATCTTAGAACAATAAAGTAAGAGTGCTGTATTTATGTGCAACCCAGAGTGGTGGATATGTTTAAAAATATAATAAAAATGAATGCTGAGCTTTAAACACAGTATCACTCTTCTTAACAATTAGATGATGGACACATAAATGAAACCAAAGTTTGATTAGCGAAACTAATTCGTTCTAGCATCACTTGAACATGTGATTCTTCGTATATTCAATTTGGTTTTGTTAGTGTGGATGATGCTGATATCTAAACACCTCACTGCGTTAAATGCAGCGATGTTCTATCGAATGGTCTCAACACTCACCTCACTTTATAGGTATACAAATAGGCACTAGATTTTGTCTGTGAGAAAGAAAACTAAATCCTAAAATAAATTTTTATTGTCAAACTCTCCTTGAGCATTACAAATTATTTGCGCGTATTCGCTGCACCATAAATTACCGGTACTAATTTATTTTATCAATTGCGTTATTCTTGATAAAATGTAGGTGACAAGATAGGAATTGTATATTTCTTGTCAACTCTTTTGAAACTTAATTTACAATTCCCTGAGGATTATTATTAGTAGCTTGTGTTACTAACCAAAAATATTTTTAGTAATTTAAACTTTCGTTTGCAAAAAAATTAATTCAAATAATAAGTTCATTCCAAATATTGCATATTTTCAATAGTTACAGAAACTATGAAATAATTATATTTCAGTTTAATCTGTAAGTATCTTTATTTAATAACACCAACAATTATCTCATAATGACATTGCCAATTTTATATTAAAGTGGCCAGCCACTTGACTTCGGTCCCTATATTTAGGGATATAATGACAATAAAATGCTATGGTTTTCGTATCTATCGGCTAACAATTAATTCCGCCGCCCCCGAAAAAGGAAATTTTATGCTATTTTTCTATTTCTAACGTTTTATAAAATTGATAAATTGACCTTAGAATATGTAGAAGCTAAATCAATATAATTAAAATTGATTTGGTTACTAGCATAGTTAGGGGGCAAGTATATACTATTAATATATATATTTTTTTATCATTGATAAAAATTAGACCAAATTTTGAAAAATGCTATGGTCAAGAAGTATTTTTAGGGAACAATTTATAGTTCCAGTCCTTGCCGATTAAAAAAAACAAAAGTTTAAATAAAGTAGTTAAAGCCCACGACCATCTTCAACAGTGAAGAAAATTGTTTATTCTTTTCAAACTTTTTGGACGACATGTATCATATTTATGCCCAATGTTTTAAGTCATGTACGCCATGTGGGGGCTCATGTCGCTACCTCGTTTGTACAGGGAAAATAGTGCACCGGCCCCTGGTGCGATGGAAAACCCCTGCCCGGTTCATAAAGCTAAAAAGTTTGAGAATCACTGCTGTATATAATGTTTTTGTTGTTGAGACTTCTCATCCATGAGGGGCACACACCGATCATCTCGACCATGAGGGGCATACACCGATCATCTCGTCCATGAGGGGCACACACCGATCATCTCGTCCATGAGGGGCATACACCGATCATCTCGTCCATGAGGGGCATACATCGATCATCTCGTTCATGAGGGGCATACACCGATCATCTCCTCCTGATGGGGCATACACCGATCATCGTCGGCGTTTGCGATTACTCCAAGGGTTTAGGCCACCTATGAGAGACCCCCTGGCATCTCTATCCGCGGCCAGCTTCTCCAGGCTTTTCCAGTCATTGCCAATTCTCTTTTTGTCTGCCTCCAATTCTCGATGCCAAGTGTCTCTTGGGCGGCCTCTTTTCCTCTTACCCTGTGGGTTCCATTTCATGGCTTGCCTTGTTGTACTAGAAGCAGGTTTTCTAAGTGTATGACCAGACCACCTCCACAGCTTCTGTGGAATCATTTCATCCGCTTTGTCTACTGCAACTGTTCCCGTTTACTAATTTTTTCTGTCCTGTGAATTCTGAGAATCCTTCTTAGACAATTGTTGATAAAGGACTGAATTCTGGTCAGGTTTACCGCCGTTGTTCTCCACGTCCCGGCTCAAAATAGCAGCACAGGTTTCACCATAGCGTTAAAAATCCTTACTTTTAACTTGCTGATTAGGTTGTGAGAGATCCAAACATTATTGAGTTCTTGGAAGGCTGTTCTTGCTTTTCCAATCCTTTTTTTTTGACATCAGCTGTAGATGATCTAAGAACAATAAAGTATGAGTGCCGTAGATGATCTGAGAACAATAAAGTATGAGTGCCGTAGATGATCTGAGAACAATAAAGTATGAGTGCCGTAGATGATCTGAGAACAATAAAGTATGAGTGCCGTAGATGATCTGAGAACAATAAAGTATGAGTGCCGTAGATGATCTGAGAACAATAAAGTATGAGTGCCGTAGATGATCTGAGAACAATAAAGTATGAGTGCCGTAGATGATCTGAGAACAATAAAGTATGAGTGCTGTAGATGATCTGAGAACAATAAAGTATGAGTGCCATAGATGATCTGAGAACAATAAAGTATGAGTGCCGTAGATGATCTTGGCTCCAGGACATGCCGTATAAAAGTAGACGACAAATGTTATTATCTTGTTCTGCTCCTGTACCACGTGGTATAACATCTGACACACGTCAATATCCGTTTCTGCTCCTGTGCAAAGTGGTATAACGAATTACGGACACTTCCACCCCGGACGATTCGACCACGGAAAGTTCGACCCCGGACGATACGACCCCAGACGTTTCGACCCCGTTCGGTTCGACAATGGAAAGTTCGACCCCGGACGTTTCGACCCCTTTGTATATATACACCGTAGAAATTGTTGTTTTTAAAAAATTGTTTTTAGGTATATTTTTTTAATTAATTTTTGGTATAAAAATAAATCAACTTATCTCAATCAAATATTATGATACATTAAAATTAATACGGTTTGAAATAGTAATTTGTAACGTTTAATTTACGATGGTCGAAACGTCTGTGGTCGAACCGACCGGGGTCAAAACGTCATGGGGTCGAAACTTCCTGTGGTCGAACTGGCAGGGTCGAACCATCTGGGGTCGAATTGGGAAGAACCCTTTTAAAAACTAAAAATTAACAGTACATTTAAAGTGGCATAAATATAAGAATAATAAATACAAAAGTAATATTTCTTTTTTTAGAAATAATATTAAATGAGGTCATGGCTAATTATATATTACGATAATTGGAAGCTTTAAATTAAGGAAAGCAATGAAAGTAATCTTTTAATGGTATCTCCTGGAATTTCAATGTCATGATTCACGATTATCTTAATATTAATTTGAAAGAACAAAGTTTACAAAATGTAATATACAATTGACCATATACTTGTTTTAGCGTGAATCCTCTATTGTGTTATTAGAAAATACATTTACCGTCTTATCACACAAAGTCATTATAGAATTATAAGCATTTAAGCCTATCAACAAATATTGATAAGCAAGTATTTGATCATTTTATTTATTTTCTTAAATAAATAAAATAATTATTTTAATAATGCCCAATTGATCTTTAAGAAATTAAAATCTTATTACACCCTTTAAAATCTTATTACACCTTAAAATCTTATTACACCCTTAAAATCTTATTACACCCTTAAAATCTTATTACACCCTTAAAATCTTATTACACCCTTAAAATCTTATTACACCCTTAAAATCTTATTACACCCTTAAAATCTTATTACACCCTTAAAATCTTATTACACCCTTAAAATCTTATTACACCCTTAAAATCTTATTACACCTTAAAATCTTATTACACCCTTAAAATCTTATTACACCCTTAAAATCTTATTACACCCTTAAAATCTTATTACACCCTTAAAATCTTATTACACCCTTAAAATCTTATTACACCCTTAAAAACTTATTACACCCTTAAAATCTTATTACACCCTTAAAATCTTATTACACCCTTAAAATCTTATTACACCCTTAAAATCTTATTACACCCTTAAAATCTTATTACACCCTTAAAATCTTATTACACCCTTAAAATCTTATTACACCCTTAAAATCTTATTACACCCTTAAAATCTTATTACACCCTTAAAATCTTATTACACCCTTAAAATCTTATTACACCCTTAAAATCTTATTACACCCTTAAAATCTTATTACACCCTTAAAATCTTATTACACCCTTAAAATCTTATTACACCCTTAAAATCTTATTACACCCTTAAAATCTTATTACACCCTTAAAATCTTATTACACCCTTAAAATCTTATTACACCCTTAAAATCTTATTACACCCTTAAAATCTTATTACACCCTTAAAATCTTATTACACCCTTAAAATCTTATTACACCCTTAAAATCTTATTACGCCCTTAAATCTTATTACGCCCTTAAAATCTTATTACGCCCTCAAAATCTTATTACACCCTCAAAATCTTATTACAACCCTTAAAATCTTATTACAACCTTAAAATCTTATTACACCCTTAAAATATTATTACACCCTTAAAATCTTATTACACCCTTAAAATCTAATTGCACACTTAAAATCTTATTGCACCCTTAAAATCTTATTGCACCCTTAAAATCTTATTGCACCCTTAAAATTTTATTGCACCCTTAAAATCTTATTGCACCCTTAAAATCTTATTGCACCCTTAAAATCTTATTACACCCATCATTTTAACTCGTAGCGTCTGCTTGTCTGTTGCACCCTTAAAATCTTATTACACCCTTAAAATCTTATTACACCCTTAAAATCTTATTACACCCTTAAAATCTTATTACACCCTTAAAATCTTATTACACCCTTAAAATCTTATTACACCCTTAAAATCTTATTACACCCTTAAAATCTTATTACAC
>CALYLW010002210.1:0-61710 GCA_944989445.1 Ampullaceana balthica | reverse complement strand
GTGTTTGTGGTTGGTGGTTGGGGTGTAATGGTATGTCTTCGTGCGGAGCATTCGAAGTCCTTACTATCTGAACTATGTCCTTTATAAATTTACCATTTATGTCAATGTCTTCACAGTCTACACGAAGTACTGACTACGCAGAGCTACGTCATTTACACATTACCATTAGTCTATCTCTCTACATATCGAAGTCTTACTATCTGAACTACGTCATTTAACTTTACCATTTAGTTCACATATCGAAGTCTTACTATCTGAACTATGTCCTTTAACTTTACCATTTAGTTCACATATCGAAGTCTTACTATCTGAACTACGTCATTTAACTTTACCATTTAGTTCACATATCGAAGTCTTACTATCTGAACTACGTCCTTTAACTTTACCATTTAGTTCACATATCGAAGTCTTACTATCTGAACTATGTCATTTAACTTTACCATTTAGTTCACATACGAAGTCTTACTATCTGAACTAGTCATTTAACTTTACCATTTAGTTCAAATCGAAGTCTACTATCGAACTAGTCTTTAACTTTACCATTTAGTTCACATATCGAAGTCTTACTATCTGAACTATATCATTTAACTTTACCATTTAGTTCACATATCGAAGTCTTACTATCTGAACTATGTCCTTTAACTTTACCATTTAGTTCACATATCGAAGTCTTACTATCTGAACTATGTCCTTTAACTTTACCATTTAGTTCACATATCGAAGTCTTACTATCTGAACTACGTCCTTTAACTTTACCATTTAGTTCACATATCGAAGTCTTACTATCTGAACTATGTCCTTTAACTTTACCATTTAGTTCACATATCGAAGTCTTACTATCTGAACTACGTCACTTAACTTTACCATTTAGTTCACATATCGAAGTCTTACTATCTGAACTACGTCATTTAACTTTACCATTTAGTTCACATATCGAAGTCTTACTATCTGTACTACGTCCTTTAACTTTACTATTTAGTTCACATATCGAAGTCTTACTATCTGAACTACGTCCTTTAACTTTACCATTTAGTTCACATATCGAAGTCTTACTATCTGAACTATGTCCTTTAACTTTACCATTTAGTTCACATATCGAAGTCTTACTAACTGAACTATGTCACTTAACTTTACCATTTAGTTCACATATCGAAGTCTTACTATCACATTGGAAAGTTGATTAATAACAGACATAAACAATTAGTAATCAAGATTGAAAAAGAAAACAAAGTATATATATGAACACATGCAAAATTAAATTGAAGTATAATTTAGATTTTCTTTTTAGATTAAAACACTATAACTCTGTGTCATCTAATATTTATTATTACTTACAAAATAACTACAACTTATGTTCGTACAAATTATTTCTTAAGGCAAATGTATAAAAAAAATTAATTACGAAAAATATAAAATTGTCATGCTTTAATCCAGGGGTCATTTCATTTTGATATACAACCATCAGTCCTGACAAGATTTGACATTGCCATCAGTCTATCTCCTGACAAGACGTGACATTGCCATCAGTCTATCTCCTGACAAGACGTGGCATTGCCACCAGTCTATCTCCTGACAAGGCCTAGGGCATCCCTGAGTCACCCCCCTCCGAATGGGTACCTAACACTACATGTAGTTAGGCGGCTGGGTAATGCGTGGAACCCACAAAGCCGTGGCCTGTGAGCGCTGCATCACTTGCCAAACAGATCATCTGTCATGGTCTGTGGACGCAACTATCTTCTGCAGAGAAGGAGCGTCTGTATAGATAAGACAAGAAGACAAGACAGTCTATCTCCTGACAAATGTGACATTACCATCAGTCTATCTCCTGCCATAAATGAATTCAGCTTTATTCTTGTAACTAAGTTTGATGACGTAATGTTGAACATATTATGAGTTTATCCTGTGATCATGTTGTAAGGTATGTTAAGTAAATTAAAAAATAGTACATTTGATCTAAATATGATAGAAGCGTGATACAAAAACTGATGAATTTTAATTCGTGGTGGTCTCGGAATTCGTTAAAGAGGACTCCATGAAATAAATATTTAAAAAAGAAATACAAAATAGCAACATCGCAGAAATGCGTTAATTGAAAAATGTAACCATAAATATATAAAGACTTGTGATATATTTGATGAATTTTATTTTTTGATGGTGCGTTAATTTAATGCTTAGTGTGAGTTTCTGTGTTTGTATGTATGTGCGTGTGTTTGTGTGTGCGTCTGTTTGTATGTGTGTAAGTGTTTTTGTGTATGTGTCTGTTTGTATGTATTTTGAACTAAATTTGAAGAACCAAGGTTTTCTTTTTTTAAATGCCTGCTAATGTTGAGCCTCTAGGTAGACTACAAGTGATTACTTCCATAAACCAAAACCACATCTAAATGTATGCCCCTCCCGTCTAGCCCCTGTTAGCATATTAGCAAAATATTTTCCATATCCTTTTACATAAAAATAAATTTAAATTTTTATAAACAAATATATATAGTATCAATACGAAAATCAACTAGTTCCTATTACACACTCGTTTCATTAATCAGTGTGAACCCAAAGACTTAACACAGCTAACCCCCAACCAAACTCATCCCGTAAACCGCGGACGACCAACCTAACCACCATGCCCCCACCCCCCCCCAAAACAAGACCCTCGAACCAACCCCCCCCCCCAGTCCCCCCCGACAACCCCACGCCGAGCCGTTCCAACGACGAGCGTCTGATACAGGTGGTTACAGTGACTGATCTTCATGACCAGACTTCATGTTAGCATTTGGCTCTGCCAGTTCTTTAATAACACGTCTCTACGCATGTATACATTGGAAATGTCCAGCCGGCTGTTTGTACCCCATACGCCCCACCTCCAATACCCAATCAAAAACATGTCCCCAATAGCCGTGGCAAACCCCACAAGTACTAAATAACATTTCTGCACAGGCCCTCCCAGGCCCCGGTATATCCTCACTAATACAGCCCCGAGTGCCACAGCCACCCCACGGTGTAGGCCCGCTATACAGCGACTCTCAGCCAAGAAAAACAACAAAAGCAAACATACCCTAAACCTAAAAACCACACACATTTGCCACATACACCTCCCATAGTACTCACTCATAAACTGGAATAATTATCCAGTCACTAAAACTCATATTTTATAGAAATACAATTTCTTATTTATATAAAACACCATAAAAGTATATATATCCCTATTTGCCTTTAATTATCACCCTAAATAACCCTCTTGCCTAAAAATGAATTACATTGTATCACTAACCTGCAGATACGAACAAACCGCGGACCCCCCCATGGAACCAGGCCCACTAGCTAACCCCCTATCACCGTCACCCGCTACACACATCCCGTCCCTCCCCATCGAAACCCGGCAGCATCCCCAATTCCGTAAGCTACGGTTTCTTATTCCACCATCCCCGGCACGACTTGCCATTACACACCCTTACTCACGTACGTAATTGATAAATTTTCTAATTTTTAATATATTCCTACCCATATTAACTGCAAAAAAAACATGAGCATTTCCACCTTACATTAAGTTGCCTAAGATTGCCGCCTGCTCCCCACAGTATAGAACATTACCGTCAACATAAGCCCACAACGTGCACAATACCCCACATCCTCAAACAGCCCACGCGCCCCCGACACCAACGACACAAACCAAACCCCCTCCCACCCCCTCACCGACCCCAGTAGAAAACCCCCCCACACAGACTTTACTAAACCACAGCCGGCTGACCTTGAAAAACCAAATGTAATACAATTATACACCGTTTTATGCCCAAATACACATTAATAAACCAAGTACAGATAGGTTTGAAGGTCGGCCATTATAACTGATATTCTTTGAAGTAGGGACAACCATTGTACTTGTAGTTCTATAAATACTCAAGATTGGACAGTCATGAATTCGCAAAAATTGAACAGCGAGTGGTAATGTTTCAATCCCTATATATATTCCGCCAAAGCGCGTCCGTCAGTGTGAAGCCCCTATGCGTGGTAACTCCCGATAATAATATAAATTCTTGAAAATTAAGATGTAAAATAATAAACATTTTTGTGTAGAGATTAACAAGAAGGCGTTTATCGCAATAAAATATTGTGGCGTGACGTCATTGTCTGAGGTGACATGAATTTGTAAAAAAGAAACGAAGTAAAAAGAGCCATGGCTATTTTAATGTGATTCTTTTATATGTTAATATCCACTCCATGTGTGTGAATAAGTATGTGTGTGCACGTGCGAATATAAGTCAGTGTATGTGTTTTTGTTTTTTTGTTGTTTTTTTTTGGTGTGAGCTAAATCTGATGAAGCGGGATATTTTTATGTCTGGTAATGTAGCGCCTCTAACAAGACTACGTATATCTTTTTAATTTTTTTAAAAAATTTTTAAGAATTAATATGTGTTTGCAAGTTACATGTTTACGTTGTTCTCTTTTAAAGGAAGTAGACAGGCTTGTGACAACCACAGATGCATATCCCTGCTTTCTATCGCAGGAAAGAACCTTGCTAGAATCCTGCTCAACCGCCTCACAGTCCACGTTGACCAAGGACTCCTGCCTGAAAGTCAGTGTGGATTCCGAAAAGAGCGAGGAACCATCGACATGGTGTTCGCTGCCAGGCAGCTGCAAGAAAAATGTCAGGAGCAGAACTTCGACCTGTTCTCCACCTATTTAGACCTGACCAAGGCTTTTGACACTGTTGGCAGAGAGGGTCTGCGGAAGATCATGGCCAAGTACGGTTGCCCAAGGAAATTCATCGTCTTGGTGCAACAATTCCATGAGGGCATGCAGGACGGAGTCCAGGAAAGCGGGGAGTTTTCTGATACTTTCCTAGTCACAAACGGGGTCAAGCAGGGCTGCGTCCTGGCACCAACACTGTTTAGCCTCATGTTTTCCGCCATACTGACAGAGGCCTTCAGAGACGAGGATGTTGGTGTCAACCTGAAGTACCGCACAGATGGCAAGCTGTTCAACCTTCGGGAGGCTCCAGGCAAAAACCAAGGTTATGACAGACATCATCAGAGACCTGCTGTTTGCTGATGACTGTGCCCTCAACGCTGTCTCAGAAGCCGACATGCAACGCAGTGTAAACCTGTTCTCCAGCACCTGCACAAACTTTGGTCTGACAATCAACACTAAAGAAAGACTGAGGTCCTCCATCAGCCCGCGCCTGGAAGGCCCTACGTAGAGCCCAACATCACTGTCAACGGCCAGAGACTCAACACAGTGCACCGGTTCACATACCTAGGCAGCACACTGTCTCAAAATGTCACCATCGATGACGAAGTGAACGTCAGAATTGCCAGAGCCAGCTCCACTTTCGGCAGGTTGTACCCTAATGTCTGGAACAGAAGAGGCATTACCATCCAGACCAAGCTGAAAGTGTACAGGGCAGTGGTGCTCCCCACACTGCTATATGCTTGTGAAACTTGGACTGTTTATCAGCGCCATGCAAGAAAGCTTAACCACTTTCATATAACAAGCCTCAGGAAGATTCTCGGCATAAAGTGGCAGAACGAAAATTCCAGACACAGTGGTACTGACCAAGGCAGGTCTCCCCAGCATCTTCACCCTCCTGATGCAGACCCAGCTTCGCTGGAAGGGCACGTTGTCCGAATGTCAGACGAGAGACTGCCAAAGAGAATCTTCTATGGTGAGCTCCAGTATGACCAGCGGTCCCACGGTGGGAAAAAGAAACGCTTCAAAGACACACTAAAAGCCTCAATGAAAGCGTTTGCTATCAATCCAGACACGTGGGAACGAGCTGCAATGGACCGATCCACCTGGCGCTCTTCTATCCACGAAGGTGCCAGATCATGCGAGCCAAACCGGATCACCGCCGCTGAAAAGAAGAGGCAAGCCCGAAAGGCCCATGCTGTCAGCCCTCCAGGAGATGTCCCATTCGTCCCTTGTCCCTTCTGTTCCCGAACCTTCGTGCAAGGATCGGCCTAATCAGCCATCTGCGCACGCACACACAACCCTCGGATGACTAGAGTGGTCCACGTCGTATCGACGGACGAACGAAAAAAAAATGCATGGACCAAAGAATGTGGGTAATAAGTGGAGCAGTTATTTTTATATTGAGTTGTAACTTCCCAACCTTTTGAAAGTTACCTTTCATTGGTGGAGGTAGGAGTCAATAATATCGTCGAACCCAGGGTGGCACAAACACTATAGCATAGATTTACAACTGTTTTTATACTTTTTTGCATAACTTAAACTAAACCAGCAGGCTAAATTTTAAGCCCAAATCTTGCGATTTAAAATGTTTCTTTAAAACAAGTAAACCCCATATACACCTTACTTAAGCATCAATATTCACTTAAATATCTGGCTAATTAAAAAATATCCCTTTCGTTTGAATAAGGTCATGCTTAGACAAGAAATACATATAATATTTTAAAGAGCTTTTCCTTTAAAAAAAGTAATCCCAACTCCCCATACAAAAGCGCTCACTCCTTCCGCACCCCCCTATCCAACCCCCCCCCCCGAAACGCCTGACCCATTACTATTACCTTATGCCCATCTCAAAACGAGTCACTCACTCACGCGGACAGGCCATACACCATCCGCCCGAGCTAGAACAGGAGCCCCCCTCACCCCCTACACGACCCATCACAAAGAGCCCACCCCTCATAATCAAAACTAAGCTGCCCACAACCACCCACCGGGCCTAACCCAAAGCCACCCGACTGCAGTAACCCCCGCGCTTGCAGTTGGAACCCCAAAATGGCATAATGATCCCCCCCACAACCCCCCCCATG
Source organism: Ampullaceana balthica (assembly GCA_944989445.1). Classification (NCBI taxonomy): domain Eukaryota; kingdom Metazoa; phylum Mollusca; class Gastropoda; family Lymnaeidae; genus Ampullaceana; species Ampullaceana balthica. Next base: position 54,946 of record CALYLW010002210.1, on the reverse strand, counting down.
TCACTACCAATCACTCCCCCCCTTCATTTAACGACCCACACTGATTTCCACTCCCAATGCCACCCAACGTATACTAACACACAACGTAGCCTTACCATGGACAAAATATCGATCTGAACAAAGCTCCCCTAGCCCACGGCAAGGGCCATGACCCTCCACCGCCCCCCCACCTAACGAAATTATCCCCCCATACAGAAGACCCAGGCACATCTGCGCCTAAACACGCTTTAAGAAATCACCACTCGAGCCCCTCGAGGGCCGAACAAACCCCATCCCAACACCAAAACAACCCCGCACCACACTCACCGGACCTAAACACCCCCCCCCCAATTAAAATACAGGACTCCAACATCGACCCTCGCCCCCACTCAATAACCCCCCCACCCCCACAAAATACCCTCCCGCGCACAAGACCAATTCCTTACTCTTCACTCCAAATTATCTGGCCCAAAACAAAAAATCCTATTCTTCTGAACTACTTTCAAACTATGCCTGGCCTGGCAAGGCCAGGGAGAGATAATAATCGTGGCTCGCTAAAAACCACGCCCCCCCGGCCTCCACAGGCCCGCAAAAAGAAAACCAAAGATCAACGATATCCCCACCCCAAGCGCCAAAGCCACAAGGCGAAATTACCCATTACCCTTGTCCCAAAAAAATTTTCAACACCACGTCGACACACGGCCCCCCTTTCTTTCAACACTCGTCCCCCAACCCCCCCAAGTCAGGTGACCTCAAACCCAACCAACACCTAACACAACACACCCCCCCCAAACGATCAATAATAAACACCGGGCCGATGTAATGCAAACCCCCACCCCACCTATAATCCATGCTAGCAATTCCCCAATAATAAACCAGCTCATACAGTCGCCCCAACCCTCACCTACACGATCTTCTTACACGAGCGCTGTCCCCCCGTAGCATAGCATGGGCACTGAGCTCGTATTTTATTTTAGGGGCCGTCCATAAATGACGTCACGCTATTTTTGCCGATTTTTCATCCCCTCCCCCCTCCTCATGTGTCGTCACAAAAAGTTAGCCCCCCCCCCTCCAAAAATACGTCACAAAGCTTTGACCCCCCCCCCATAATAAAAATAAAATAAAACCCACCTTATTTTCTATCCACTAGATATATTAAAATATGTCATGTGCACCTTAATTTGTACGTGTAAGCTTCGAAAATACGCATACTTTTGAACCGGTTCCTTCCAGAAAATGCATCGTTTAAATTTGACTACTATGTAGTTTTCTAACCTACGTACTATACGAAGACAACCTACTTTTATTTATATTGACACGAGTGACAATAATCTTAATCCACATGACTTCACTGTATCAAGTATCCTTTCTGTGATATTTAAAATTAATGTCTTAAAAACTGAGCTAAGAAGAAAAGTTGTTTTTAAGGTGACCAGACGTCCCGATTTAGGCGGGACAGTACTGATTTCAGACCTCATGTCCCGCTGACCCTCGCTTGTCCCGGCGGAACGCCCGTTTGTCTAGCTTTTTCAATACTTTAAATACAATTAGTTTTATTTTGATTTTGGTTACGAATGACTTAATATTTTCTTAAATTTAATTAAATTTTTAAAACGGTGATGTTTTTTATAAATTTAAATTGCTTTATTATTAGCTAAGCCAGTTGGTGCGTCGATTTCTGTGGTTATTTACATTTTATTCCTTGATACGGCCTTCCCGTGACTGTAAGGTGATCCCGACGCGTAAGGTGACCAGACGTCCCGATTTCAGACTTCATGTCCCGCTCAAGTGACCAGATGTCCGGATTTTTTGCTACAGAATCCTGTTGACGTCCGAGGAGCCCCTTCCCGCTTTGCCGCCCGGAAAATCTGGTCACCTCATTTTGTGCTACTCTCGAATTGCGATATCAATAATTTAATGCATTCAATAAAGATAATGAAAACTATTATATCTAGAAGGGCCAGGGGCGTTAGACCCCAAACCAATCGAATAATTATATCAAGCTTAAAACGTTTATAATGGTATAATATAGATCCGCCTCCCCCCCCCCAAAAAAAAATATTAAAAAAAAATTATATAAAAAATAAAAATTGATATTCTGTGTCTTTTTCATTTAAAATATCTACACATAATCCTATTGATATCCTTTTAAGACAATTATCATGCTTGTAAAACTCATCGGGTGGGGGGGGGGCTAACGACGCTCCCCCAAATCCCCGCCCGAGGACCTTGAGTCTGGGTGGGGGCGGGACGCACACATTAATTTGTATTTTGGGTAAACGGGCAAAAAAATTTGGTGACTCCTCCCTAAAAAAACCAAACGGAGCTGCGGCTACATTACAAATGCTTTGATGTCAACATCAAACAACGGTTTTATACGTTCTCTTATGAGTTCTCAAAATTAAGGATTATAATTAGCTTTAATTTTCATTTCTTGATAACTTACGCCAACCGGCGTTTGATGGCCTACAGATATTGTATTTCTTTGGCACTTTGAGAAGCACTGATGGTTTAAAAAGAAAAAAAAATGAAAAAAAAATCATTAAATAAATTGTAAGCGACCAATTATTACAGTGTAGGTTTTATTTAAAGTTACCCTTTTCCTGTGACGTCACATTTCTTCAACCCCCTCCCCCCCTCGTCACGCATCGTCACAAAAGGGTAATCCCCTCTTTTAGGTGCGTGACATCATTTATGGACGGCCCCTTATGCCATGTCCACATCTTCAGGATTGTTTTGTCAAAAAGCACTAACTGCTTCACAAATCATTTCGACTGTATCTTCTCATTTTATTAAGATTAAAAACATTTTTGCATCATTCTTGTGTACTGATGCTCTCTGTACAAGACTTAATTCTAATAAATTTACCAAATGTTTTGAATGTGAACTTGTCTCTTGGGTCAAGGTTCTCAAAATCGTCATCTTCATCATCACTAATATGGCTTCTTCTAGATATGCTTTTTTGCAAATATCTTCTTCATCATCATTGATACGCCGTCTTCAAAATCTGAATTTCTTGTTATGAACTTCAATCATGTTTGCCTTAGCTTTTTCGTTAACATGATCTAACACATCCATGAAACATTTTTAAAAATCTGAAGTAAAGTATACACTTGCCTACATACATCTCATCTGACAGTTAAACCACTCTCTGACGTAGTAATTATGTCTGCGACAACTCGTTCAAGAACATTTATTCCCGTACTGCCCTTATTATTGATCTTTTCTGATAGGTCTATTTAGAAGTCAATTGTGGAGCCACGTTTCTTTGTAAGATATGTTATCGAAACTGTTCTATGGTCTAAAGCAGGGGTGGGCAAACTACGGCCCACGGGCCGCATGCGGCACGCCAGAATATTCTATACGGCCCGTAGGCATGTACATTGCTGCGATCTTATGTCGATGTTAATTTTCTTTGTTTAGAATTTTCGCTACATTTCAAAAAAAAATAATTTCAAATCTATAGATCTTCATTCGGTGTTATGGCTCTAGAAAAGATTAGTGAACATTCGTCATTACTTGTCAACATCCATAAAAGAAACTACCTTTCAGGTTAACCAGAAGTGGCTTTTGTTTACGATTTAAATTTGAACGGTTTTGTAAAAAATGTAATTAGACAGCGAGTTGATCGTGGAATGCTTGTCAGATGCAGCAAGCATTATGTGTGAAAGAAAACACAATTAAATAGCATTTCTTTATCATGGAGAACTGTAGTAGGGCGTGTTGAAAAAATTAGCGACAGTTTGATGCACCGACTTCGAGATGCAAGCAAAGACTGTTTGTGGTACTCTCTTGCTTTGGACGAAAGTACTGATTTACAGGACACATAATTGTTTGTATTTATACGGGGAATAAACACTCGTTTTGAGCTTATCGAAGAATTACTTAGTGTTGAGCCACTCAAAAACACAACTACAGGCCCGGATCTATTCAATTCTGTTGAGAACTGTGTTGAAAGAACTGGGTTGGTGTGGAACAAGATAGCAAGTGTAACATCCAATTGAGCGCGTGCTTTGACTAGAAAAAACGTAGGTCTTGTGAAGTTCATACAAACTAAAATTAAAAAAGAACATCCTGACCATACACTCTTAACTTTCCACTGTGTCATCCACCAGCAAAGTCTGTGTAAAACTGCGTTGAATATCAAGCATATTATTGACACAGCTGTCAGTGAAAATAAACCTCATTAGAGCCAGGGCACTTAACCACAAGCAGTTTAGGGCACTTAACCACAAGCTGTTTAGGGCACTTAACCACAAGCAGTTTAGGGCACTGCTTGAAGATTTGAAAACAAAATATTCTGATAGTATAATCTACCACAGCAGTGTCCGCTGGCTGAGCCTAGGCAAGATAGTGAGACGAGTGTGGGATCTCAAGGAAGAAATAGTTATGTTCTTGGAGATAAAGGGTATTGTTTGTAACTATGTTACTACGATGCATTGTTCGGTGACACAAGTCTATGTGCCAAATTTCAGCTCGATGGCATCACGGGAAGTGGGTCATTTTTAACGTCTGTTTTTCCGCCCGACGTACGAAGAGATCACGACAGAGATGACGACAGATTTCGAAGTTAATATAAGGGATTTAAAAACAAAGTTTTTGTCTATAAATTCCTTATATATGAGACATAACTAAACGTTTTGATTATGTTCAAACGCGACACACATTCAAAGACTGATACCGAGTGATATCCCCTGGCTTTAAAACCGGGGGAAGTGGGGAAGGGGGCAGGGGGTGTGGACATCGACAGGTGGCGTCAACGGCTGAACTCAACTGACACGTGAAAGAAAAACTATAGAAAACCCTAAATGTGAATTGCATAATGTTAAATGGAGATAAACTAAAAATGCATTAATTTAATTACGGCACGTTTGAACGATCTGAAATTTTGATACGTTGCATTGTTTGGTGATAACGTGTCTATTTGCCAAAATTTCAGATCAAAGACATCGCGGGAAGTGAGTCATTTTTTACTTTTGTTTTTCCGCCCACCCGCGAACGACAGAGAGAGATCCCGACAGAGAGAGATGATGAGTTGACGACAGAGAGACAAGATTTCGAAGTTAATATTAGGGATTTTAAAATAATTTTTTTTTAATTTAAAATTTATAAACTATAACGTATATATATTTGATGCATTATGTATGTGTTTTTTACGATTTTACGATATCAGATGCATTTAAATGTTGAAACACACATATATACGTGTGTAATAGAGAGCTATTCTCTACATCCAATTGTTTATCCATTTGACTTCGACCCTTTAAATAGTGATACAATATTGAATAAACGTTAAGATTCAACAACCCACGGTGCAACAGGCCAGACAAACTCGTGTACAGATTATACCAAGGGAAAATTGTGACTCATAATCTTGAAGCTCGAGATTACACCTTTCTAGCACGTGGGCAACCTGCTCTGTCTTATGGATATATGTGTCAATATTTGTCAAGATTACATCTGTCTAACACGCTGGCAACCTGCTCAGTCTTATGGATATATGTGTCAATATTTGTACAAGATTACACCTGTCTAACACCTGGAACACCTACTCTTTCTTATGGACATATGTTTCAATATTTGTCAAAATTTAACATGTCTAACACCTGGCCAACCTTCTCTGTCTTATTGATGTATGTGTCAATATTTGTCAAGATCATGTAAAATTGAAAGGGAGAATAAATCTTCAACATTATTGAGTAAAAAAAAACGATTGGTGGCCCCCAAACCCAAAGTAATAGACATTTTAAGTTTAATGACAAATAATATTTTAATATGGGCAAACACGTTTTTGTAAACCATGTTTGGTAAAGATTCATTCTTTTACACGTAGCTTATGATTGAAACTATGTTTCTATAACTCAAATAAGCAACGACAAAATTATCATTGACCCCCGGAGCCCCATGCGTGATACATTATTTTATTTTAATATAAAATTTTATCAGCATACAAAATCAATCTATCGATTTATCATGGCGATAGAATGACTGAATGTAAATAGCTATAAATATAGAGATATAATATTATATACATGTATAGAGATAATATTATATACATGTATAGAGATAATATTATATACATGTATAGAGATAATATTATATACATGTATAGAGATAATATTATATACATGTATAGAGATAATATTATATACATGTATAGAGATAATTAATGGCACTGACATTTTTTATTAGGCTTCTTTTTGTTTTTCCATTTTTCATTTTTAAGTTGAAAATATAAAATATATATGATCTCATTGTCAAAATAATATTTGACATTACGTCATTATTTGATGGTGTGTTTTATTCTCTGCCATGCTGACAGGCTGGTGTTTTGCCACGTCTAATAACAACATTACCTGGTATTGACTCGAAGGTAATTCTTACACATAATTGTAAAACATATATTTATAAAGCTCATTAAAAGCTAATGTTTAAATATTAATTCATTCCATTGTATCTCTTATTGAAGTGAGCGAAATCAAGTGGCATGCCACTTGAATGAAATAAAATTTTGTTTTATGTCGAGAGTAAGCCGAAGTTCTACCTTGAAACAAGTAGACAATTATATTATATAATAAAAAAATGAAATAATTTCATTGTTTTTATAATTTTAAAAACAGAAATTAAACCCTTCATTTTTACTTTCAATTTTCATTTATTTGCTAAATTTAAGTCACACAGCCTTAAACATTTGAGTAACACAAATCATTAGTACAATGTCTTATAGCATTTCAATTAAGTATTAAAAGTTATTTTTAAAATTAAAAAATTGTTATTTATCTCCATAGATAAGTTTACTCAAGGGAAATATCACATAAAATACGTTAGCACCGGTGCTCTGTGGTGCAGAACTATGTCAATACAAATCAAACTGAAGTGTTATATATTTGTAGATTTATCAGAAAATAAAACATTTTCCTAAATAGAGCCCATTTCTTTTTTCTTTTCTTTAAAATATATTTAATTTCATACTGAAAAGAAAGAGAATAATGAGGGGTAAATTAAAAATAAATAATTAAAAAATATATAAAAACCTAGTATATTTAACTACTACTTCACAAAATTAAGTTTTTCTGTAACGTACTGAATGGAATATATACCAGCATTTCCATTTTTGAGGCAGGGGTTCCGAACACAGGGGAGGTCAAAGTAGAACGAAAGGGAGCGACCCGTGGACATTACAGACGACCTTTCTTTACGAGGATTATTGCTTTCTATGCTCTTATATTAACTGCCTTCTATACATTTTGTACCTATGACTCTCTGTACGCCAGCTGAGCAGGCTTGCCGCTCGACCACCGTGTCTCCTAATTTACTTATCATAAACAATTATATATTAAATTACAATAATATAAGGAATTTTAAGTGACATTTTTTCAAACGCTTTAATTTCTATATTAATACAATTCGTCCAGGTAGAGAACGTGTATCTTCGTTATATTATCGCTTATTGCAGCTTCTTGACAATTTTTATTCAAACTTTTAATTAATAAATTACTACTTTAAGTAGGGCCAACAGAAATGACATTAAAATGAGGATTTTTACCGGGACAGTAACCAGAAATTTAACAGTTTATATCATCAACCAATCTAAATCCAAAAGCTCCCTTAAAATTTTATAATTAAATCAAGCCCAAATTATTTTCAACCCTTTGTTTCGGTCAAGATTAGTTTTTTTTTAAATTCGTTTATTTTTTATATTACATATTTCAAACGAAAAGCTTTAATTTTATAAATTGTTCGCAAACTGTAAACACAGAAGAGCCGCATGCGGCTTGCGAGCCGTTGTTTGGCCACCGTTGTTTTATACATTTGTCAGGCTTCTAAAACTCACCAGATTCATTTTTGGCTGTGGCTAAGCTGTATACCCTTTGGGAGGGGGGGAGGCTAACAACGCTCCACTAAACCCCCGAGTCTTGTGGGCAGGACTTCGCACCCTTGGGGGTAAAAACAAAATAAACGTTTATATTTTTGATCAATGGGCAAAAGCGTTTGCTGACCCCTGCTCTAACTGTTGAAAAATCGTTTTGGGGGCTCATTTGTCTATAACCTCATATCTGTTGATTCTAACGAAATATTTATGTAAATATTTTTCTGTTTGGCTAAATTTAAACAAAAGACAAACAAACATTCTCAATAACTGATCAACGCATAAACTGTGCCAGGCAGACGATGACCATAAACTGTGCCAGGCAGACGATGACCATAAACTGTGCCAGGCAGACCATCACCATAAACAGTGCCAGGCAGGCGATTACCATAAACTGTGCCAGGCAGACCATAACCATAAACTGTGCCAGGCAGACCATGACCATAAACTGTGCCAGGCAGACCATGACCACAAACAGTGCCAGGCAGACGATTACCATAAACTGTGCCAGGCAGACCATAACCATAAACTGTGCCAGGCAGACCATGACCATAAACTGTGCCAGGCAGACCATAACCATAAACTGTGCCAAGCAGACCATGACCATTAACTGTGCCAGGCAGACCATGACCATAAACTGTGCCAGGCAGACGATGCCCATAATCTGTGCCAGGCAGACCATGACCATAAACTGTGCCAGGCAGACGATGACCATAAACTGTGCCAGGCAGACGATGACCATAAACTGTGCCAGGCAGACGATAACCATAAACGATGCCAGGCAGACCATAACCATAAACTGTGCCAGGCAGACGATTACCGTAAACTGTGCCAGGCAGACGATGATCATAAACTGTGCCAGGCAGACGATGACCATAAACTGTGCCAGGCAGACGATTATCATAGCCCGAAATCTCCACCTAACAAATGAAGGATGTCCATTAACCCATTAACTGCCATAATCCCTATTTGGGGATCACGTACTTTAGACCGTCTAGTCGCGCCATCTGATACCTATTGATAAAACTAAGATGTTTGTGTCATGCGCCAGAGTTGTGTGTAAGCTGCTGATTCTAAATTAGCCTAACCACGTGTTTCGCGGTCCGTGTGAGATCTTTCTCCCATTCGAGGCAGCCATTGATATGTGGACGGAACGCCGGTTTTTAAAGGCAAAAAAAAAGTCTATAAAAGTGGTAGTTTGTTGGGATGATTGGTAAGTGTTTAGCGTTATAATCACACTTGTTTAATGCATTTCATTATTTTGATGGGTACAACTGACCCCCACAAAGTTCGATCCGCATGTGAGGCACATGACTGATACTGTCTTGAATTTCGGCAAATAGTTTCTAATTTCTTTTTACATAAAATAGCAAGACACGGGGATCTCTCTAAAATGAAATTCACGATATTCTAAATGATGATGGATTTTTAAGTTCTAATGAATAAAACGACAGCAACGGTACTATAGATATTGTTCCGCAGATGTTCCTGGCCAAGTTGAAATTCGCTGTGCAGCAGATGAAGATGATAATGTTCAATTGGACAACGTGTTGCCATCCACAAGCACCGATACAAATGATATTCTCCCAGCACCTGCGAAAGACGAGTGACAGTTGTGAATCCAAAGTGGAAGAAGAGACAGCCGCTTTATTCCAAATGTTACCCTAACTGTAAAGTTGTACAGCAAAGAAAGGATTATCCCATCGACTTACTCAGGCGAAAATCTCTTGTGCAGTGTTTTGAGAAGTTGTTTGATGAGGCAATTCTGACGCATATTGTCCAGCAGACTGAAACTTATGACACACAGAAAAACGTCCACCAGTTTATCATGTCAAATGATTGTGTCAGAAAGTTTACTGGCATTCTTCTCTTCACTGGGTACCACGCTCTTCCTCAAAAAAAATTATACTGGTGTGAAGATGAAAACATCGATATGCAATGTTTGAGGAACTGTATGAGTCGGAACAGGTCCCTGGAAATAAAACGATATCTCCATATCAGTGACAATTCTGACATGGAAGCCATTTCCAGCAAATGAAAGAGAAAATCTCTTCAAAATTCGACCGTTTATCGGCAAACTCAACGAAAATCTGGAACTGGTCACTAAATTGAACGTACGGAAGTGGGAAAACAAAGGAAGTGTGAAGTGTGCAAGAAAAATGCAAGAAAGCAAGCAGTGCGGTGAATGCAACGTTGCACTCTATGTTGAGTGCTTTCCAGGATAGCATGAAAACTAGACAGCATATTGCATGATCCCGATTTGGGACTGGGCAAAATATTGAACTTTTAGGAAAAATACCACTGATGTGATGTAAAATACAAGGTTTCCTTAATTATTTGATCTCATTTTATACCAATAAAGCAAAAATATTCGGAAAAACAAATTGGTAGTTAATTGCTTAAGTTGGGTATATTGCTCATTAATTCAAATTCAAAGTTTTGTGTAAATTTGATGTAAGTAAAATATGTAAATATTGTTATTAACTATTTACTATTATGAAGTAAATTAACAGGCAATTGTTCTTAGTTAATAATATTAAAAGTAGTTTTTAAAAAAATGTCTTTTTATAAATAGTTATTGATGTAATTTAAAAGAAGGATTTTCTGATGTGTATTTATTTAAAGAAAAAGAAAAAAAATCGAAAATGTCAAAAAAAATAATAAAGATTAAAAAATTAAAACAAAACCACTATCTGACTTTATTTTTTCATCTACAGTTGTATAGATTATTTCTTAGATAAAAATTTCATAAGAAAATGATTATTGTATCATAAGGCAATATGAAATTCAATAATTTCTATTATTTCTTTAAAAGAAACAATTAAAAAAATAATCTACTTATACGACAAAAGCCTACTGTAAATGTGAATTTAACAGCTGCTGATAAGAAATGTCAGGAAACTTCGATTAAAATGTTATAAGTAAATGCAACAATTGTTCTTAACGTCTCAAACTGTGACTTATGTTTGAGATTTATGGAAGGAAAGGATCCTTACTGACATTGGACATTTGATTGTTTGTAGTTAATAAACTATCGTAATAACTCGAATATATCGCTAGTGTGTATATAATTTATGCAGTCTATGTAAGCTGTAAACACTTGTTAATTTGTTTATTTATTTATTTTTTACTTTAAAAAATTATTTTAAAACAAAACTATGAAATCTTAGATGCATTTATTTGTATCAATTTAGGTGGGTTTTAAAAAAAATATATACAAATATACACAAGCCATCAAAATTATTCTGTAACTATAGAAATGAATACATACTATTTTTTAGAGAATATGTTACACACATTACTAGACATAAATCATTTTGAACGTGCATCAATATTAAGTTTCACGCAAACTTTGCACTTTAAATCACCAGTACTAATGTACTGAATATGAATGTGTGTTGACAAACTGAGAAAAGTAGAGAAATGTTAAAATTGTTATTAAAAAAGAAATCAACATAATGCAATCCATGAGGATCAACATGATCAACTTGTGTTTAGAAGAAATTTTCATTGAATGTAAATTAAAAACACGCATTGAAATATTAAATTACAAAAACTAATTAAATGTAAAAATCCTATTTATTAAAAAAAAACATTGAAACTATGACTTTCATTTAATGGCTTTAATTTACATGTACGTAATATTGTATACCGACGCGGATTTGCTAATTGTGAAAGTCTTATAGAAGTCGACCAATTTTATCCAAGTGGCACGCCACTTGACTTGGATCTCTATTATAAGGGATAAAATGTCAATGAATTGTTAGCACCCCACAATCGCCATATTACTTAGTTCAGGCTATTTATACATATTTGAACTTTTATACAATTAGTACATTCATGGCAAAAACAAAAGAATTGCATAATAACTTTGTTGTTTATTTTTAGTGGCTAATGACGATTGTTGGGTCTTATAAGGAACTCACTAAAACAAACAAAATTGTAAGAATATGGCCATCTATATAAAATAGATGTAAAAATAAAAGCCAAACAATTAATGTAAAGCATTGTTGATAGGTACTCCTTAAACAAACCTCAAAAACTAACCAATATAACTGATACAGCTGTGTGTAATATCAGCTACGTAACAATAAGATTTTTTGTTCATGTTAAAGCCAATTTTAATGGTGTGTGAATGAAACAATTTAAATGTTATTATATTATGTATTGGGCGTGATAGAGTGACTCACTCGTTACACGGTTACACGATCTCAGGGAGTTTTGTTTTTACAACTGATACAAAAGTTACATTTTATAAATACATGTATACAACTATGTATTTGTATACAAATGTATTTAATATATTAAAGAACAAACATGGCTGCTGAAGCACGTGACTAATATGACGAGAATGGTCCTCGTAGATAACGACGGATAAACAACCTAGCACACATATTTAATTTACCAACAACACAGCACAAATATTTAATTTACCAACAACACAGCACACACATTTAATTTACAAACCTCACAGCACACATATTTAAATTACAAACATCACAGCACACATATTTAATTTACAAACAACACAGAACACAGATTTAATTTACAAACACCACAACACACATATTTATTTTACAAACAGCACAATACACACATTTAATTTAGAAACAATACAGCACACATATTTAATTGACAAAAAACACAACACACATATTTAATTGACTTAAAAGAAAAGTTAATTATAACCGTCACACACTATTTAATGAGATTGATTACGTTCATGTCTTGACATATCCTTATATTTCCAGATTATGTTTTAACTCAGCTAAAAATAATATATAATTTGGGCTGCTTAAATTATGTAATAGCAAACGCACAATCTTAGTAACACCGAAGTAATGGTAATCTATATAACAACAGATACTCTATAATAAGAATAAAACCGCAAGTCAATTAAATCTAATATCTAGTATATACAATAACAAAGGAAGACATATTGAATAGTGAAATAAATAGTAAAACTGCAACATTTAAAGACAGTTCTCTATAAATAAGCAGTGCCAGAAAAATATGCAACATAAAAATGCCATATTTACAAAAATAAACCTAGATTATGTACATTTTTGAAATAAAAAAAACTAGAAAATTTTATAAGCAACTTAGATTTAGGTTGAAAGCCTAGCGCTGGCAAAAGAGAGTTTGCTCTCTTTGACGGCATTATATCCCTAGGAGTAGGGATCGAAATAAAGCGGGTTATCACTTTTTTAAAAAGAAAAATCTTACTATCCACATCCCACTGTCAAGGGAGTAAAGTCGGGGAGGGAAGGTGTCTCCTCTCACAAGCTTGTGTCGGTATGTCAAAGCAAGTTGGCTTCCTTTCATATGAAACATCACCGACCCTCTTTCCTGTCAAGCCTTCTAGCCGCTATAGCTGTTCCCCCCCTCTCAATATCACTATTGTCCTTGATTAATCTGCAACTAGTACGCCAGTTTCCCTAACTCGAAAACACCGTAAGTCGAATTCCCAACCCCCCTTTTGAGTTCGACTTAGAAAGGTCGACTGTATTTACAACACGCCAATACGCCAGATAACGGAAGTGCTGAGCTGTAGTCAATGGAGTTTTGCTTAAATTTACTTTTAATTAATGTTCTATCGTTATGTATGAGATAATGAGTATGACACTTTGACACTATTGTTTTTATTTATAAAATATGTTACTTCAAATTGTGCTGTATTCTTTACTAACTTAACTGTATCCCGTTTTATCCACCAATGTATTTGGTATTATTTAGTAATAAATAAACTGCAAATTAGTATTGTTCCTTTTTTATGTATTTTTTATATTCACGTTCTATGACTGTCACTGTCATACTACGTAACTGTCATAAATAACATAAGAGAAATTCAATTATTTTTTCTAAAAAATGAAAAAAATTGCAAAGCTGAAACTTGTCAATTTATCAAATAAATTAGTCAAGGGCGCCAAAAACCTAGTTACGCCTCTGAGTCTACACCAGAGCTCGCTCTGAATTGTTTCAAGGAAATATATTCTGACATCAGATAAAGGCCAGATAATTCTTCTTGAAACTGTGTGAATAAAAAAAGGAATTTTTCATTTTTCAAGCCATAATGCAACATTTAACAAAAATGAACATTTAATTAATTAGTAGGTGAATTTTATGATGAATGCTATGCTCATAGATTTTCTTTTAGAAATATAATGAGAAATGCTATGCTCATAGATTTTCTTTTAGAAATATAATGATGAATGCTATGCTCATAGATTTTCTTTTAGAAATATAATGATGAATGCTATGCTCATAGATTTTCTTTTAGAAATATAATGAGGAATGCTATGCTCATAGATTTTCTTTTAGAAATATAATGAGGAATGCTATGCTCATAGATTTTCTTTTAGAAATATAATGATGAATGCTATGCTCATAGATTTTCTTTTAGAAATATAATGATGAATGCTATGCTCATAGATTTTCTTTTAGAAATATAATGATGAATGCTATGCTCATAGATTTTCTTTTAGAAATATAATGATGAATGCTATGCTCATAGATTTTCTTTTAGAAATATAATGATGAATGCTATGCTCATAGATTTTCTTTTAGAAATATAATGATGAATGCTATGCTCATAGATTTTCTTTTAGAAATATAATGAGAAATGCTATGCTCATAGATTTCCTTTTAGAAATATAATGTCTACACATTTTATTAATTTTGATCATTTTAAATCTTAGTAAACTATTAAAACCCATACAAAATATCTTGATAAAATGTATGAGCTGTTTTAACTTAGCCAAGCAATGAGTATAATACAGTTATAATTGTTAAATAAATTTTGAAGGCATTTTTTATGGTTTTAATCAATGAAATAGTTAGGGTTAAGACAATATAATAAGATAAAGTATTCCTGTTTGTAAATATATATATAACGGGCATTATTCAAATCTCGCAGTACCAATAAATATCGCACGTGTTATCTATATGTTAGGCTCCTTTAATTAAATTGTACATGTATTACGGTGTTTTAAAATGTGTTGTTGTTTTGTTTTCAATCGATTTTAAACAGTCATTTTCACTTCAACAACAGGAGCGGCTGACAGACTTAAAGTATGAAGTACATGTACCAGCACATTCCAAAACATTCGAATTTATTATTGAAGAACCCAAGTAGCCTTACAATAATACATTTATTTTCGGCCATTTCCTTACTTTATGAATCTATAGAATTGCCTATGTTATGTACTTTATTATTTTTAATAATATTTCATATCTGTAAATTCAATCCACACACACATTTTATCTTGAGCACACACACACACTTATACACACGCGCGCACACTGAAGCGCTATCACACAAGGCGGAATATAAAATTTAAAAAAAAATTAATCACATCAAATAGATCTCGTATCATTTTACACTGTTCCCTTTTCACAAATTAATATAAGTTCAATCAATGATATTACTTCTTAATATTTTACGGCGAGTATTAGTCTCTGTCAATTTGGACACTAAAATGTGCATTATTTGACGTCTAAATTACAGAGGTGTATTACTTTAATTTTATATTCTATGTACTCTAATATTATAATTACGGGAATACTTAATTCAAAGAAAAATAAATTTTTAAAATCATATTTTTAAAATAGTAATGACACTGTGAAATTAATAAAACTACTTTCATTGTATATTAACGTGTGGTAATTTGTTTGTATGACGGCCATTACACTTTCAACATACTATTTATTTAAGTGGCATGCCACTTACATTCGCTCCCTTTAATTAGGGATACCAGATTAAAACAAATCATGACACTAGCTCCTTTTGATCTCATTTAAATGTTTCATGAGATTTAGTAATTTGTGATAACAAATAAAGTCAATTTAATTAACCTCGCCTTAGTTACACACTTGATTAAATACTGAATGATACGTTTACAGTTAGTTTAAACGCTAAACTATTTCGTCTCCTCATAAAACTGCTCGATGACATGCTAAAACATTTCTAAAAATCTGATCTGTGTATTATAGATACACACTTAGGTCATATGTTTTTTTCAAAGAAAGATCCTAATAAAAAAACTGGAGGCAGAAGACATTTTTAATGAAACTAGTGTTAATAACAAGGAGATTGGAGTCTGTAGATATTTTATAACAACTGTGTTAATAACAAGGAGATTGGGATCTGTAGACATTTTATAACAACTGTGTTAATAACAGGGAGATTTGGGTCTGTAGACATTTTATAACAACTGTGTTAATAACAATGAGATTGGGATCTGTAGATATTTTATAACAACTGTGTTAATATCAAGGAGATTGGTGTCTGTAGACATTTTATAACAACTGTGTTAATAACAAGGAGATTGGGGTCTGTAGACATTTTATAACAACTGTGTTAATAAGGAGATTGGGGTCTGTAGACATTTTATAACAACTGTGTTAATAACAAGGAGATTGGGGTCTGTAGACATTTTATAACAACTGCGTTAATAACACGGAGATTGGGATCTGTAGACATTTTATAACAACTGTGTTAATAACAAGGAGATTGGGATCTGTAGACATTTTATAACAACTGTGTTAATAACAAGGAATTTGGGGTCTGTAGACATTTTATAACAACTGTGTTAATAACAAGGAGATTGGGGTCTGTAGACATTTTATAACAACTGTGTTAATAACAATGAGATTGGGATCTGTAGGTATTTTATAACAACTGTGTTAATAACAGGGAGATTGGGGTCTGTTGACATTTTATAACAACTGCGTTAATAACACGGAGATTGGGATCTGTAGACATTTTATAACAACTGTGTTAATAACAAGGAGATTGGGATCTGTAGACATTTTATAACAACTGTGTTAATAACAAGGAATTTGGGGTCTGTAGACATTTTATAACAACTGTGTTAATAACAAGGAGATTGGGGTCTGTAGACATTTTATAACAACTGTGTTAATAACAATGACATTGGGATCTGTAGGTATTTTATAACAACTGTGTTAATAACAGGGAGATTGGGGTCTGTAGACATTTTATAACAACTGTGTTAATAACAAGGGGATTGGGATCTGTAGACATTTTATAACAACTGTGTTAATAACAAGGAGATTGGGATCTGTAGACATTTTATAACAACTGTGTTAATAACAATGAGATTGGGATCTGTCGACATTTTATAACAACTGTGTTAATAACAGGGAGATTGGGATCTGTAGACATTTTATAACAACTGTGTTAATAACAAGGAGATTGGGATCTGTAGACATTTTATAACAACTGTGTTAATAACAAGGAGATTGGGGCCTGTAGACATTTTATTACAACTGTTTTAATAACAAGAGACTGGAGCCTGTAGCCAGTATTATATAAATGTATTTTAATCCGATTTGCAAACTACCAGTTCCTTTTTCAAAATAGAAGTTCATCTTAACTAGGGGTCTACCGATATGCCTTTTTGCCGATATTGCCGATACCGATATTACCGATATATTTTTTTCCGATATGAGTACCGATATGAGTATTTGTTCGGACAAAAACCAGCGGTAATATTTGATGACGTCATTCTTAAATTTATCACTCTTAATTATTTATCTTTTATATTAGGGGACTACCGACATGCATTTTCGCCGATATATTTTTTTCCGATATGACTAATATGAGTGCCGATATGAGTATTTGTTAGGACAAAAATAACAGCGGTCATATTTGATGGCGTCATTCTTAAATTTATCATTCGTAATTAATAGTAATTATTTAAAATATTAGGGGTCTACCGATGTTCATTTTTGCCGATATTTTTTTCCGATATGAGTGCCGATATGAGTATTTGTTAGGACGAAAATAACAGCGGTCATATTTGATGACGGCATTCTTAAATTTATCACTCGTAATTATTTATATTTTATAATTAAGGGGTCTACCGATTTCCAGTTTTGCCGATATTACCGATTTTTTTGCTCCCCGAAACAAAGTTTCCGATACGCCGATGTGTTTACAAGTTCCAGATCATGACCTACATAGGACTCATAACAAAACGAACAAACCTTTATTAAATTGTACAAGCAAAATTAGGAAGTCCTTTTGAAACTTCAACCTTGACTCATAATTATTAATTCTAACCAATAGTTTAATGGCTTTTGCACACGGCCACCTTTTATGAATGAAACAATGAGAACAAATTAATAGTAATAAGTGAAAATGAGGTTGAAGGTTGAATGGTTGCCAATGACAGCAAGTCTGCACACGGTACATTTTGTTATTCCATACGAAACGAAATGTTTTAGACATCTGCGATTCTGCGTGCATCTTTGCTGTTAGTATTAGAGCAATTACGTGAACATAATGTTTACATGTTATACATTTTATTATAGCAATTACGGTATACTTGGCATCGGCACTATTTACATAGTATTTCTGAGTATACGAAAATCGGCCGATACCTAAACAATATCACAGCACATGGCACACAGTATCGTGGCTGCACATATTAATACTAGAACTCTTTTGACTATTTCAATACCGGTATCGGGGTCGATATATTAATTTGTCGAGATATTGTAAATCTAAATGATAGCTTTTTCGTTTCCGATGTTTTAATATTTTTTTTTGGGGTCAAAATGTCACTTATTATGAAATATCGGTGACGTCAATATCGGGACCTTTACATGCTACCGATACCGATATTGCCGATATCTAGATATCGGTGCCGATATATCGGCCAGCCGATATATCGGTAGACCCCTAATCTTAACTAGATACATCTAGTTCTTACGACACTCTGTTTGGTAATCTGAACAGCCAGTACTTACATCAATCTTGTTAGTAATATAAACTTATGCCATTAAGACCGCTATAGTTGTTGATAAATCCTAGAATGCCAAACTTTACTTTACACTATAGGGAGGCGATTGCCCTTTCTATGTTCACATTGAGGCTCGCCTGTGTTCACATTGAGGCTCGTCTGCGTTCACATTGAGGCTCGTCTGTGTTTACATTGCGCTCGTCTGTGTTTACATTGAGGCTCGTCTGTGTTTACATTGAGTCTCGTCTGTGTTCACATTAAGGCTCGTCTGTGTTCACATTGCGGTTCGTCTGTTTTCACGTTTCCGCTCGCCTGTGTTCACATTACGGCTCACGATCTATTTATGAAATTTAAATTATTCGTTTTAAAATATAAAGCATAAAAAATTAATAAACTTTAAAAAGAAAATCTTGACAAACCAAATGTTGACAAAATTGTGGGTTTGTTTGCAATGAGTAAAACTGTTGCTGTGTTCAAGTCTGGAATGTGTCAGCAGCAGACACTCTTTCTGCTTTAAGCAAAGAAGGTTTCACTTTAACTGAGACAAGTTCTGTAATCACTTGGAATATTTCTCATGTTAAAAGAAATTATCCTGACAGAACTTCCCATCACAACTACTATATACCAAACAGATTTAGAGTAACTTTCTACTTCTAAGAATTCTCAGCAGAATATTGATAATTGATGTCAACCACATTAGTCTATATGAAATGTGTTTCTATTCATAAATTTTACATATTTAAATATTTGTTAATTGTGTAAATGTAACGCATATACTTCTACAAAATAGGGGTAGGGTTAAAACAATGAATTCAATTAAATCAATAAATTCGAATAATTTTTTTTCCATAAACTATAAAATTCAGATTAAGAATTTTTCACGGCGCTGATATCTGACCGACGACGCGCAGCTAGAATAATCCCGCAGAAAATTTCGTTAACGATTATATAATACTAGTGTATCACCCTTCAAATAAAATATTTAAAAAATCTTTTTTTAAAAGGACACGCTTTTATTTACATATAGAAAGTGCACTAAAAAGAAGAAAATAAAAATTTTCAATCCGTGAACCTATCGACTGCACATAAAAGCGTGGGGCGCCCATCACAACTCATTTCTTATTGCAACTACTCTTTTGCATATAGATAATTATTTCTAATTAATATGATAGTAGCATGTATATGATCAAAGTTGTGAAACTTTAAATGTTTATTAATATTCATATAAATTTGTATTTATGTTTCGCAGCTTTGTACATGATTGCGAGTTGTGATGATTTTCAAGATTTCCCAAACGAAATGTATTCTATCTTTAGAAATAATTTACTACTGGAGAATATTCAATATGGAAATGAGTAAAACCATTAGTTTAGCTAAGTTTAATATTTCGTATTTATCAAATTTGGATAAGCTACTTTCGCATTTGAGAAAAGTGTGCACCGTAGACGCCCTACAAGCCCTAGTTATTATATGGTTATAGTATTTAAACGGGTGGCAATAACGGTATGATCAAGTGTATTATTCTATAAAGAATATAATTGTTTATAAATTTACTGCCTAAAATTAATCTGTAAATTGCTGAGAACCTAAAAACTAATGACGTTTTTTATAAATGTGGAGTCATATTTTTAAAACAAAATGAGTCCATTTTGTTTTATATTGCTCTTAACAATGAGATATTCTAAATTTAGAATTTTAAAATCCAAATTTAGTTATTACTGCTTTATGTTATCCAAATTATAACGTACATGTTATCATTTAGGTATTCCTGGGATTAGGTCTCTTGTTCTTATATTTTGTATATTTTGTTTGGTAGTTAAAATAGAAGCAAGGGAAATAATTCATTTTAAAATATAGTATTTCTCTGTCTAAAATTTAAAAATTGTAAGGGTTATAATAATTTAATTTGTTCAATGTATACTTATTTTAGTAATTATAATTATTATAAGATTTAGCAATAAGCTTTGAGATCTAATTCATATATATTTTTTTCTAACACTATTTAACTTGACGAACACTTTTGTCTGTCAGATATTAATATAAAAATTATGTGTTTTGTGGATGTATCGTTCCAGCCATTATACCCAGTGACTTTGTTTGCGGAACAGTAGGTCCATTAAAGTGGTAATACACTTTCATTCGTTTCTAAAATTAAATCCTTTATATTAACTCGTGGTGTCTGCGGCCGACCGACCGACCTTGTCGCCAAAACTTTTGATCGATTTTAACCCACTTGCTCACAAGATAGCGAGCTGAAATTTTGCAGGCAGTTTGAACGATGATAAAAACATATTATAAAAATTTCAGATCGATCGCATGTACCGTAATTAAATTATTGATTTTTTAGATTATTTTATTTATTCCTATGTATCATGCTATTTTTTGAGATAGAGCGTCGCGTGCGTATTATATTGAACAACCTTTCTGTCTCGCAATAAGGTGCGTATTTTATTGACAACTCTTTTTATAAACATATTCCTGATCGGTGCGCATTATATTAAACATTTTTACGACACAACTGCAATTTTGTATTTCTGGATGGTCTGGCGCTGCGTTTATAATGAACATTCTTTTAGTTACTTCTCGTACATAAAGGATTTATAGTCAAAAACTTGGTTTTTACGTTTTTCTTATTATAACAATAATATCTACTATAGTCTTCTTACCATGTGATCAGTAATCTACTATAGTCTTCTTACCATTGATAGCTATCTACTATAGTCTTCTTACCATTGATAGCTATCTACTATAGTCTTCTTACCATTGATAGCTATCTACTATAGTCTTCTTACCATTGATAGCTATCTACTATAGTCTTCTTACCATTGATAGCTATCTACTATAGTCTTCTTACCATTGATAGCTATCTACTATAGTCTTCTTATCATTGATAGCTATCTACTATAGTCTTCTTATCATTGATAGCTATCTACTATAGTCTTCTTACCATTGATAGCTATCTACTATAGTCTTCTTACCATTGATAGCTATCTACTATAGTCTTCTTCCCATCTTAAATCAATATGTAGACGCATGTCAAGTTTTGGGTTTAAAAACGTTATAAGATCTGTATTTTCTTATAATAAGGAAATAGTGAAAATCAAAAGTAAATTTTAAAACCAATGTCTACAAATAAATGTTTAACCGATTATAAAAGATATAATAGCTATGTATTATTTCAGACAAACCTTATTACAAAATTCATGACTTTGTCTTTTTTTCGTTTTATCACCTGGTCGTTTTGTCATGGAACCAAAAGCACTCACTCTAACTCTCTTGTTTTTAATCTCTCTCTCTCTCTCTCTGTTTCTCACTCTCTCTCTCTGTGTGGTTCTCTCCCTCTGTCTCTCTCTCTCTCTCTCTCTCTCTCTCTCTCTGTGTCTCTCTGTGTGTGTGTGTCTCTCTCTCTCTCTGTGTCCCTCTCACTCTCGTGTTCTCTCTCTGTCTTTGTCTCTCTCTCTCCATCTCTCTCCATCTCTCTCTCTCTCTCATCTCTCTATCTCTATCGTAAAATTGCAAATTTGAAGAGATAAAATTGAGCATTCCTTTAGATTATAAAACTGATTTCTTTCCTTGAACGTACTTCTGTTCATTCAACTATTAAAGTACACGTTATTAAGTCAATGAAAGTTTAAAAAAAATAAAACTTTATTAAAAAATATTTATACTGATGTAATAACATAACGGAACAAAATAAAACTATAGCTCACAGTTTTTTTAACCTTTATCGCCAGGATCAAAAGTATCAAAATGATACAGAGAGATTGTAATGACAGCTTTGACTTATATTTAAGGAGAATTTAAAAACTTTTTTTTTAAAACTCCAACATTTGTGAACTCAATAGGAGGGGGGGAATCGACTTAAGGTCACAAATTATATAAAAGTTATCTGAGGACAGGAACCGACTTTAAGGTCACAAATAATACAAAAGTGATCTGAGGACTTGCTCTGCAGTTATAGGCGCGGATTTTAACAACGCAATCGTCAATATGCAATACCTAATCATTAAAGTGTCCTTGATCAAAGAGTCTCTTGATTTATAGCAAAAATAGAACCAATGCAATATTTTGACGTATAATAAAAGCAGCTTATGTGAAGCGTGAATCCATAATGATAATACTGACATAGAAATAACACTTAGAAAATAGAGCAAACAGAAAATAATCACAATCTGAGAAAATCTTAATAGATATAATAATACGTATATTTGAAGTTAAGACTATGATTATTATTATGCCTTTTATTATATAGGTACTGTGCTTAAACGGGTTACAATAATGGACGCTAAAATGTCTTAGGCTTTAATAATTAATAATACTTTAATAATTTTTAATAATATTTTTTTAATAATGTAATAACTGCTAATAATTATAGTTATTAAACGAAATTTCTAAAAACCACAAAATTAATGACGTCATTTACACATAGTAATATTTTTATTTAAAAAAAAGCAGAAAAAGATTCCGTTTTGTCTAATTTTTCTATATTTTTAAACATCATTATCATCATCATCAGTCGCGTGACCGTTGCTGTCGATGGGGGGGAGCGCATGGACACATCAACATATAACGATCTCCACATATGTCTATTTTGAGCGGCGGCCAATAATGCATGCAATTTCATCTCTGTCCATTCCTTTATGTTGTCCAGCCAGCTTTTTCCGTTGTCGACCTCTTCGCCGGCCCCCTTCTACAGTGCCTTGAAGGATAATTTTTATTAGGTATCATGTCGCAGTACATGACCGAACTATGCAATCTTGCGTCTCTTAATTGTTGTTATAATGATTTTTTGATGACCCGCAATAGAGTTTATTCGGCCTCAGACATATTCATTGGTCTTATGTTCTGAATAGGAGATCTGGAGAATTTACCTCATGCATTTGTTTTCAAATGCCTGCAGCTTGCTTTCAGTGGCTGCCATTAGTGTCCAGGTCTCACATCCGTAAAGGACAGTGGTTTTAACGAGAGCTCTGTAAAGCCTGAGCTTTGTTGGCTGGCTAATGTTTTTGCTGTTTCATATGTTTGGTCAACTTCGTCATTGCGGCCATTGCCGACCCAATTCTAGCTCGAAATTAAGCTTCACATGTACCATCTCTGGATATAACATTGCTCCTAGATATTTAAAGGTTTGTAAATCCTCTAGTTTTTGTTGATACATTACGATGTTTGACGTACTGGCAGCTGATGTATTAACCAATATCTTGCTTGTCTCTGAGCTTATTTCCATCCCATATACACCTGATCTGTCTGCAAGTTTGTCAGTGAAGCCATGTAGTTCTTAACTGCTCCCAACCAAAAAATCTATGTCATCAGCAAATCGTAGGTTGCATAAGGGTCTTCCGCCTATAGAGATGGATGTGTTGTAATCACTGAGAGTTTCTTGCATGATGTTTTCAAGGAAGATATTGAACACGACAGGTGAGAGAATGCAGCTCTTGCGGACTCCGATCGTCGTTTTGAAGAAGTCCCCTACGCAGCCTTTAAATGAAACTTTATTATATTGATATCAATCATTACTGAACAGTTAAAAATCGTTAACATCTGATATCTTAGCGTCTGTTGTTTATGTTCTGGTGTTATTTATATTTAGATATAATATTTAGAAACTTAAGATCAATGTAGCATTATTCTATGTTGTTAAAAATGGCAATGGGAATTGTTTTTCCCGCTAGCAATGCACCACAAAGCACCGCTAATGTATTTACGATGAAATTCAAGTGTTATGTTTAACCAAACATTGGATAATTAATTGATTACACATTTTCTTCTTTGAAAAATGTTAATTTATTTATAATTTACAATTTTATGTCTTTTAAAATTAAAAACTTGTGTTGCTTAGTTTTTTATATGGACCAAACTTAAAAAAAGGATAGAAACATAGCCTTCGAACGACAAAATAAATTTAAAATTATAAGTAATACAGAATTTAAAAGAACTATAAAATTTGTATATGTTCTGTAAAAGATATCCTTCCCTGGCTGTAATTGTAAATGTTGCTATATATCCTACGTTTTCTCAATAGTAAACCAGTCTATTTTATTCAAGTGTTATTTCACTTGATCTCGATCCCTATAAATAGGGATACAATGTCAATGAATAGTTAGGAGAATCCTACCACAGATAAAGCCTAATTCCAATTTCAACAAATTCATTCCACAAGGTTTTGTCATAACTCTTACAAATCACTAACTTATTGTTGATATATATATTGTATAATAAACTTGCCTTTGTTGTATGCAAGAGTGGATACTTAATATGTTACATAAAATAGTTATACGTCAGCTTGAAAGGACGCTATACAAAACAACGCACGTGTCGCCTAGATGCCTTCGAAATAGAAGATAAGAAATATAATTTCAGTTTATAACATTAAAAAAATCACAACAAGCAAACTGCGATGTCCAGAAATAAAAAATAAATAAAAAAAAATAATCGTCAAGAGGTTTATTAGTACTGCTGGAATATTGGACGCGATGAGATGCACTAGCAATAAGTTAAATCTGAGGCGATGAGATGCACTAGCAATAAGTTAAATCTGAGGCGATGAGATGCACTAGCAATAAGTTAAATCTGAGGCGATGAGATGCACTAGCAATAAGTTAAATATGAGGCGATGAGATGCACTAGCAATAAGTTAAATCTGAGGCGATGAGATGCACTAGCAATAAGTTAAATCTGAGGCGATGAGATGCACTAGCAATAAGTTAAATCTGAGGCGATGAGATGCACTAGCAATAAGTTAAATCTGAGGCGATGAGATGCACTAGCAATAAGTTAAATCTGAGGCGATGAGATGCACTAGCAATAAGTTTAATCTGAGGCGATGAGATGCACTAGCAATAAGTTAAATCTGAGGCGATGAGATGCACTAGTAATAAGTTAAATCTGAGGCGATGAGATGCACTAGCAATAAGTTTAATCTGAGGCGATGAGATGCACTAGCAATAAGTTAAATCTGAGGCGATGAGATGCACTAGCAATAAGTTAAATCTGAGGCGATGAGATGCACTAGCAATAAGTTTAATCTGAGGCGATGAGATGCACTAGCAATAAGTTAAATCTGAGGCGATGAGATGCACTAGCAATAAGTTTAATCTGAGGCGATGAGATGCACTAGCAATAAGTTAAATCTGAGGCGATGAGATGCACTAGCAATAAGTTAAATCTGAGGCGATGAGATGCACTAGCAATAAGTTAAATCTGAGGCGATGAGATGCACTAGCAATAAGTTAAATCTGAGGCGATGAGATGCACTAGCAATAAGTTAAATCTGAGGCGATGAGATGCACTAGCAATAAGTTAAATCTGAGGCGATGAGATGCACTAGCAATAAGTTAAATCTGAGGCGATGAGATGCACTAGCAATAAGTTAAATCTGAGGCGATGAGATGCACTAGCAATAAGTTAAATCTGAGGCGATGAGATGCACTAGCAATAAGTTAAATCTGAGGCGATGAGATGCACTAGCAATAAGTTAAATCTGAGGCGATGAGATGCACTAGCAATAAGTTAAATCTGAGCCGATGAGATGCACTAGCAATAAGTTAAATCTGAGGCGATGAGATGCACTAGCAATAAGTTAAATCTGAGGCGATGAGATGCACTAGCAATAAGTTTAATCTGAGGCGATGAGATGCACTAGCAATAAGTTTAATCTGAGGCGATGAGATGCACTAGCAATAAGTTTAATCTGAGGCGATGAGATGCACTAGCAATAAGTTAAATCTGAGAATAAATTTATTTAAGAATGGAAGCTCACACCAGATTGATTGAATGTGTTCTCACGGATGTGTTAAAACCATGGGATGAATGTGTTTTTCTCACTGATGTGTTAAAACCATCGGATGAATGTGTTGTTCTCATTGATGTGTTAAAACCATCGGATGAATGTGTTTTTCTCACTGATGTGTTAAAACCATCGCATGAATGTGTTGTTCTCATTGATGTGTTAAAACCATCGGATGAATGTGTTGTTCTCATTGATGTGTTAAAACCATAATATGAATGTGTTGTTATCACTGATGTGTTAAAACCATGGGAGGAATGTGTTGTTCTCACTGATGTGTTAAAACCATGCCACGCCACAAAATAAAGCATTCTTTTATTTCTTTCAACACCTCTAGCATCAATTTACACAGCTTATAAAATAAACAAATTTCTGTATGAAGCAGCTAATGAAAAAAATATATTGTTTTCATTACAAAGCTGTTTAAATTGTCGTCATAGTGATTTTCTTCTGATTTAGTTGATATCTTTAATTACTTTTTGTAATGACTTATGTAGGCTTGCACTTAAATTTTTGTCAATCAGATGTTTACGATGGATGATGCAGTGTACTGTGTATGTTGACGATAGATGATACAGTGTACTGTGTATGTTGACGATGGATGATACAGTGTACTGTGTATGTTGACGATAGATTATAGTGTACTGTGTATGTTGACGATGAATGATACAGTATACTGTGTATGTTGACGATGAATGATACAGTATACTGTGTATATTGACGATGGATGATACAGTGTACTGTGTATATTGACGATGGATGATACAGTGTACTGTGTATATTGACGATGGATGATACAGTGTACTGTGTATATTGACGATGGATGATACAGTGTACTGTGTATGTTGACGATGGATGATACAGTGTACTGTGTATATTGACGATGGATGATACAGTGTACTGTGTATGTTGACGATGGATGATACAGTGTACTGTGTATGTTGACGATGGATGATACAGTGTACTGTGTATGTTGACGATGGATGATACAGTGTACTGTGTATGTTGACGATGGATGATACAGTGTACTGTGTATGTTGACGATGGATGATACAGTGTACTGTGTATGTTGACGATGGATGATACAGTGTACTGTGTATGTTGACGATGGATGATACAGTGTACTGTGTATGTTGACGATGGATGATACAGTGTACTGTGTATGTTGACGATGGATGATACAGTGTACTGTGTATGTTGACGATGGATGATACAGTGTACTGTGTATGTTGACGATGGATGATACAGTGTACTGTGTATGTTGACGATGGATGATACAGTGTACTGTGTATGTTGACGATGGATGATACAGTGTACTGTGTATGTTGACGATGGATGATACAGTGTACTGTGTATGTTGACGATGGATGATACAGTGTACTGTGTATGTTGACGATGGATGATACAGTGTACTGTGTATGTTGACGATGGATGATACAGTGTACTGTGTATGTTGACGATGGATGATACAGTGTACTGTGTATGTTGACGATGGATGATACAGTGTACTGTGTATGTTGACGATGGATGATACAGTGTACTGTGTATGTTGACGATGGATGATACAGTGTACTGTGTATGTTGACGATGGATGATACAGTGTACTGTGTATGTTGACGATGGATGATACAGTGTACTGTGTATATTGACAATGGATGATACAGTATACTGTGTATGTTGACGATGGATGATACAGTGTACTGTGTATGTTGACGATGGATGATACAGTGTACTGTGTATATTGACGATGGATGATACAGTATACTGTGTATGTTGACGATGGATGATACAGTGTACTGTGTATATTGACGATGGATGATACAGTATACTGTGTATGTTGACGATGGATGATACAGTGTACTGTGTATGTTGACGATGGATGATACAGTGTACTGTGTATATTGACGATGGATGATACAGTGTACTGTGTATGTTGACGATGGATGATACGGTGTACTGTGTATATTGACAATGGATGATACAGTATACTGTGTATGTTGACGATGGATGATACAGTGTACTGTGTATGTTGACGATGGATGATACAGTGTACTGTGTATATTGACGATGGATGATACAGTATACTGTGTATGTTGACGATGGATGATACAGTGTACTGTGTATATTGACGATGGATGATACAGTATACTGTGTATGTTGACGATGGATGATACAGTGTACTGTGTATGTTGACGATGGATGATACAGTGTACTGTGTATATTGACGATGGATGATACAGTGTACTGTGTATGTTGACGATGGATGATACGGTGTACTGTGTATATTGACAATGGATGATACAGTATACTGTGTATGTTGACGATGGATGATACAGTGTACTGTGTATGTTGACGATGGATGATACAGTGTACTGTGTATATTGACGATGGATGATACAGTATACTGTGTATGTTGACGATGGATGATACAGTGTACTGTGTATATTGACGATGGATGATACAGTATACTGTGTATGTTGACGATGGATGATACAGTGTACTGTGTATGTTGACGATGGATGATACAGTGTACTGTGTATATTGACGATGGATGATACAGTATACTGTGTATGTTGACGATGGATGATACAGTGTACTGTGTATGTTGACGATGGATGATACAGTGTACTGTGTATGTTGACGATGGTTGATACAGTGTACTGTGTATGTTGACGATGGATGATACAGTGTACTGTGTATGTTGACGATGGATTATACAGTGCACTGTGTATGTTGACGATGGATGATACAGTGTACTGTGTATGTTGACGATGGATGATACAGTGTACTGTGTATGTTGACGATGGATGATACAGTGTACTGTGTATGTTGACGATGGATGATACAGTGTAATGTGAATGTTGATGAGGGATGATACAGTGACTAATGATACGATATTACTTGTAGCGCCTTACCATCGCTGGAACATCATCTGTGACTAATTATACGATATTACTTGTAGCGCCCTACCATCGCTGGATCATAATCTGTGACTTATGATAAGATATTACTTGTAGCGCCCTACCATCGCTGGAGCATCATCTGTGACTAATGATACGATATTACTTGTAACGCCCTACCATCGCTGGAGCATCATCTGTGACTAATGATACGATATTACTTGTAGCGCTACCATCGCTGGACCATCATCTGTGACTAATGATACGATATTACTTGTAGTGCCCTACCATCGCTGGAGCATCATCTGTGACTAATGATACGATATTACTTGTAGCGCCCTACCATCGCTGGAGCATCATCTGTGACTAATGATACGATATTACTTAGATGATTTTCTTTATTTAAAAAAAAATATTCATCCAAAAAATGAAATATTGATTCTCTTTTAGTATTCAGTTTATATAAAGTTGACAAATAAATATTCTTTGGAATTTGTTTTTTCCTTTGTTAATGGCACGTATGCTAAAAGTATTGTCCAATTTGCTGGCAAAGATGACTCATCTAACTAAATAGAAAATGAGATGTTATTAAATAGCTGCAAAATGAACCTACAAATTTTTTATCAATTTCATTAATTCTTCTTTACAGTGCTATTTTTCTCAACCACATTTTCTTGATATTATCAGATCATGACTTGTGTAGCTCAGTGCGTATTACTTCACCTACTACCGGTATAATTAGTTTTGCATCAACAGTAGGTTTTTTTTTAAAATCCCTTATATTAACTTCACCGGCGTCTCTGTCGTCATCTCTCTCTCTCTCTTTGTCTTGGGCGGGAGGAAAAAACAAAAGTCACAAATGACCCACTTCCCGTGATTCGATCGAGCTGAAATTTACCACACGGACCCGAGTCACCTAACAATGCATCGTATCAAAATTTCAGATCGATCGAACGTACCGTAATTAAATTAATGCATTTTTAGTTTATCTATATAAACTATATGAAGCGGTCGCCATCGATTACATTTTAAGGGTCCCTTGACTTCGGCACGGGTTCAAAATAGCGACTGTCAAAACAGCGACCGTCATAATAGCGACTTCAAAATAGCGACTGTATCAAAACAGCGACTGTCATAATAGCGACTTCAAAATAGCGACTGTATCAAAACAGCGACTGTCATAACAGCGACTTCACCACATAGCTATTCTTGTCCAACGGTTCATCTAACACAGCGGTTCCAAACTTTTTTGACACATAGACCCACTTTTTCATTGTCTACACTTATCCAAGGACCCCAAGTGAAAAAAACTACATAAATGCATAGTACAAAAATAAAAACTCCAAAAAATAGCAAAGCATTTTGATGAAGTGAAATATTTATGAAACTATAAATTTTGATTAAAATAATATTTTAAAACAATAAATGACTTGGATTAACGTATGCTACATACACACGCACTCATTCATATACAAACAACTGCTCAGTAAAATAAAATTATATCAACAAAGAATTAAAATTAACATTTAATTTGTCTTAGTACATAATACATAAACGAATTAAAAGGAAGATTTAAAACAGAATAGAAAAGACCAAGGTTACTTAAATTGTGTGATATTTATATTATTTTGATGAAGTATTTATTGAAATTAAAAATTGCGTTTAAAATAAAATTTAAAATAATTAACTTATCATACATACACACATATTCATTCAAATAAAAACAACTGCTCAGTAAAAAAATAAAATTATATCAACGAAATAAAAATAATATTTAATTTGTCTTAGCTACATAATGCGTAAATGATTTAAAAAGAATATTTAAAACAGAATAGAGAAGATCAAGTTTACTTAAATTATGTGACATTTATCTCTAAATTGTGAGCAAGTGCTCGAAGGTATTGTAGAAGATCATACTGATCTCGATGTTGCTGTACAGCAGTGATTCGTGTGTTCATTGTCACGTATTTCTTCATTCTCTGAGTCAGGTCTCTGCCTTGTAGCAGCTGGGTAAGATTTGTGCGTTGAAGGGCTTCCTCCCGCCTTAGAGCTTCGATAAATCTGAAGATGGATGGGTGATGAATTTCAGCTGATCCTTGAAAAGCTTTGTGCCAACTTTCGAGCTGATTGTTGGTTCGTGGCATTCCTGCATCTTGTCGAGCTTTCACACTCCACATGTGTATAGGAAATAACGGCTGTCTTCTATCTCCACGTCTGTTTCTCCGCCCTACATAGTTATCCTCGAAATAATTCACAAAAGGCATTAATTCTGGAGGGTAGTCTGCCACCAGTTCATCAAAAGCATCGCTTACTTCCTCCACAGGTAGAAAGGCAAGAGCAAGGAGCATTTTTAATGCCCTCCGAACATTTTCCTCCTGCACATACAACTGTTGTAATCCGTTTTCTTGAATCTTTCTCCAGAGCGATTGTCCCAAGTGAAAAAAACAGCCGTAGATGTGCGTTTGAGGAAATGCTTCAATTAGTGCAGCTTTCGAAGCTAGTTCAAAGTCGATCTGTACACTTCTTGGAGCGAGTCCAGGTTTCAGTGATTTTATTTCACTCCACATTCGACAGTATGTGTCTTTTTGCTTATTTGGGAGCAAAACAAAAACGCAGGGAAGCACGTTGTTTCTTATCAATACATGCACAGTGTACACTTGATAAAATAAGTGTGGTGATACTTTAAATGTACCATCACACATCCAGTGTTCGGCATCATGCAAAGTTTGTAGGAACTGGTCTGTGCTGAAAATAAGCATCCGAAAAACATCTCCACGCCCACTGTCATAGAGCAGGAATCTTCGCTGGTCTGTTGTTTGTCTCAGTTGATCGGGTATCAACAGTTCACCAACAGTAGCAGGAGCAGGGGGGGTTGTTATCTGTTGATTTCCTTTTCCGTCTGATAACCTGACGCAGATTTGTGGAAGAACCAACAGCTGCTGCAACTTCTTCATTAACATCGACGATTGCGTCCTGCACAATTCTTCGTGGTGGATCCCGTGTTGTGACTGCAGCTGTTTTTAATGTGTTTTCCACTCTCCGTACTGCCACTTCCGCGGGATTTGGTGGATGCGTGTGGACGCCACTGCTCACTGGGGTTTGTTGTTGCTGACGATACTGAAGTCTTGTCGTTAAGCGACCTTTACAGCCAGCCTTTGCACATCTCCAGTTAATTGTATTTAATTTTGTTTTGTCCTTCCTGTACAAAAAACCGTCATAGCTTATCATGTCGCTTCCTTTTCTTGATTGTATTAACTCCATGTTAGGCCACTCCTGAACCTGTCCACTGCTTGACTGTGGGCTGAACACGACTGATATATGCAGTTGCGTGCATGCATTTTATACCCCTTATCCGTGTCACCGTCCAGCTAAGCACACCCGATCCAATGTAATCGGACAATAAAAAGGTCATGTGGTCAGGTAAAGGTACGTACATTCACTCTACCCCCACTACTTTTATTTACATTTCCCATAAATCTCGCAAGCACACGGTGTCCGGTGGTCGTCACTTAGTCTAGCCCTCCTATGTCATTATATAACACGTGCCAGCCAACGAACAGCCCTGGTCTTGGAAGACTTCTCTTGATCACTCCACCCTAATCAAAGTGCCGATGTAATATGACAATAAAAATGTCATGTGGTTAGAGAGTCCTTTGTAAAGGTAACCACTTTCTCTCTGCCTCTAATCCAATTATTTACCTTTCCCATAACACTCGCCACAACACTAGGTATACATTACACTATAACATAAAAGTAACTCTTTCATTTTACTCCCATGCCAAACATACTTAAAAAGGACCACATTTATTATTGTTTTTTTACGTATGTTTTTTCCAGTGATTCAAAGCTTTTCATTGTAATAACAAAATCAATGAATGAAAGTTTTTTTGTTTTTTTTTAAGTTATTATTTTTTATTAAGGTGTTGACATGCTGAATGGCGCACCTTGCAGGCACTGAAACCACCACAGACCTGTGCCCTTTCATTTACTTATGTTTCTTGTGTAGACCTACCTAGCATAAAACACTGATTTGTAATAAGATGTACAAAGTTGTCGGTATTTAAAGTTAATAAATTAAATAGTTACTACCACCGCATAGCGGACAATAACATTCAAGCTGCATTCAAGCCCTTATGACCTGACAGAACGTTCCTTCATTGTTGTTGACATTTTGTTCAGTTTACTGTGGTTTTAGTTTATGAGTATGATGAATGCATTTACAGGAATGAATAAAAGTTTGTAGTGCGTTATAGTTCACCTTAGTTTGTTACTGGAAACATGCCGTTGGATACTGTGTAAAATAAGATGCATGGGTGGTGGCTAGGTTGCATTGTATAGCGATCGTGACGGCGAAAAAAATGCGGCGTTTTGAATGGTTACACGGGCAGCTTTATTTTAAACAATATTGACAGACCCCCTTGTCGAAACGCCCTGTGGTCGAACTGTCCGGGGGTTACATAATGCCATGTTTACGAAGGCTAGACTAAGTGACGACGACGGACCCCGTGTTATGGAGAAGGTAAATAAAGGGATTGGGGGCTGAGAGAATGTAGGTACCTTTATAAAGGACTATCTGACCACATTGCCTTTTTATTGTCCGATTACATCGGTTTGGGTTGGCGGATGGAGTTGGATAGGTTTGGAAGGACATGCTACCTCAGATGAGTGGTGCATTTATCACAATCATGTATTCGCGCTTAATGTTGACTGGTTTTTGTGTATATACTTTTTAGTGGTAAATTAAACGTTGAAAATAACTATTTCATGCCGTTTTTATAATTTTTAATGGATAATTATATTAAACTATATTTTGTTTTAATTAGAAGAAAAAAAAACAACAACTAACAACAATAACAACAATTTTACGAGGTAGAAAACGAAAAGGGTCGAAAGCATCCGGGGATGTCAAAAATATGTATACACTCTTTAAAACACCAACATTTATTTATACACACTTCCAGTTGATTGTATTTAATTCTGTATTGTCTCTTCTGTACAAATACCTACATGGCTTATCATGTCATCTTTTCAAATATTATCACAAGCAAAATAAAAAAGTCGCTATTTTGATACAGTCGCTGTTATGATACAGTCGCTGTTATGATGCAGTCGCTATTATGACGGTCGCTGTTTTGACAGTCGCTGTTTTGATACAGTCGCTATTTTGAAGTCGCTATTATGACGGTCGCTGTTTTGACAGTCGCTATTCTGCCCGGATGCCCTTGACTTCACCCCAGACACAGGTGTACACATCTCGTGTTTAAATCAGGTGTATCGGCGTGCTTTTGTTTACATTTTGCGTGTCACGCTGAGCTCGGCCAAGCGATCGCTTACAAGACCTTTCCCCTCTCCCACCCCCTCCCGGGTTAAAAGCAAAGGGGAGTTAAGACAGATTAAGTCTGTAAATATGTGTAAATACCTTTAGTTATGTCTCATTTATAAGGGATTTATAGTCAAAAACGTTGTTTTTTACGGCTTTGTTTTATTTCTGATTTAACAATCATTAACGAAATATCATATGAAGCCAGCAAGCCATAGCCATCTTGTGTGTTGCGGTTGAAAGGAATTTTGTCCAAGTCAGATGTTAATTTTTTTTATCTTTTAGAGTTCGAAAAGAGGATAAATCCTTTTTCTTTTTTATCACCATAAATTTTAGTCAAAGGTTCTTGTAGCTTGGAATGCTTTATAGCTTCGCAAATACATAAATCCAATTTTATAAATACTTTCTTCTTTATTTGATGCTATCAAGAGCCACCCTCTTTAAAATTATTCTCCGCACCCAACCCCACCCCCCCCCTTTTTTTTAAAAAATCCCTTACTTATATTAACTTCGTGGCCGTCTCGTCATCTCTCTCTCTCTGTCTGTCTTGGGCGGGCGGGCTGAAAAACAAAAGTCAAAAATTACCCACTTACCGTGATCCGATCGAGCTGAAATTCAGCACACGGACCCGCCTGACCTAACAATGCATCGTATCAAAATTTCAGATCGATCGATCGTACCGTTATTAAATTAATGCATTTTTTGTTTATCCTTATATGAGGTATGTAATTCAAATTCACGGTTTGTTATTGTTTTTTTCCCAGGTGAGAGTTTGAGTTGATGCGTTGACGCGACCCATCGACGTACCCGCGTGCTTTTGTTTACATTTTACGTGTCATGCTGAGCTCAGTCGTCCCCCCCCCTTAGGATTATGAAGCAAAGTTGAGTTAAGAGTTTGAAAATAAAAAATCCTGTTAGTTATGTCTTACATATAAGGGATTTATAGTCAAAAACTTTGTTTTTAAGGGTTTGTTTTATTTTAAAACTGCGTCACCGCACCCCATGGATTGCTGCAGCCCCCACCACTATGCAAAGCCATGAAGGAACAAAATTAACTATCCACAAGAAATTGTTTAAATCGAGCTCCGCCTATACAGGTGTTAGAAGAAAGCTAGAAATACATTGAAATTGTTATCCCTTATTAAAGGGATCGAAGACAAGTGGCTTGCCACCTAGATAACAAAATGCCAAGGCATTGTTTGAGGTTCAGATTTTCAATCAATTAGGCAAAGTAATACATGTAGGTAAATGCATTATATTTATAGTTGTCTAAATTTTAGGAAACTTGGTCTCTAAAAATGTATTTTTCCTTCGAATAAAAAAAATTATATACATGGTATTTATGTACCTGCAATACAAAGTGTAGGGATTACAAATAAGTAATACTTTGTCGTACGGATTTATAGATTTCAAATAAAACGAAGTTAAAGAAAATAATATTATATTCTTCTCATTTATACTGCCGCTTAAGTTGTCTCAATTACAATCTCATATTAAGTAAGTTTATAGCGTTGCTTTTTGGTGCGGCGCGCTTGGTAAATACAGATTCATCGCACGTCAGATATTACAACAGATCATATTTTATTTTGCAAATTGTCCCTTATGTGTTTTATGTGAGTTCAAACTTGTGTCAATGATTTCATTTCCATTTAAATATGATGTATGTACTTTTTTCGAATGTCTTATTGAATTTACTGGCTAAACAACATAACAATCAAGCAACACTATCAAACTAAAATACAACACTAAGAATCAGGAAACTCTAACAAACTGAGAGACAACACTTACAATCAAACAACTCTTACAGACGGACAGACAATACTAACAAACAGACAACTTTTACACACAGACAATTCAAACATCTCTACTATTTACGGAATACAAAAAATGATAAATCTCTGACATGAAACAACCTTAGCAATAACAAACTTATAGACATACAACAAACCAAATTAAACACAGACAACCCCAAACAATCTTGCAAACTGACAGAACACTCTAACATTAACAAATGTAACAGACAGACAAAACTTAAAGACAGATAACTTTTAAGTACAGACAACTCTTACAATTAGATATTTAGGACAGACAACATTAACATATCCATTAGTTTCAGATATTAAAGCGGTAATTGATAAAAAACAGAGATAACCCATAGCACCTGTGATAACAGACAGAGATAACTCATATCACCTGTGATAACAGACAGAGATAACCCATATCACCTGTGATAACAGACATATATAACCCATATCACCTGTGATAACAGACAGAGATAACCCATATCACCTGTGATAACAGACAGAGATAACTCATATCACCTGTGATAACAGACAGAGATAACTCATATCACCTGTGATAACAGACAGATATAACCCATATCACCTCTGATAACAGACAGAGATAACCCATATCACCAATAACGAAAATTACGGGACCCTTAAGCCTCGTGTTAAATTTCATGCTCTGTGATCCCTAAAATGAAAACAAGGCTGATAATAAAACCTGGTAAAACCCCACCCTTCCCCTATTTTATTTAGGTCGGAGTATGTGAGAGAAAGTTATCGATGTTATACCTCGGGGACAGAAGTTGACTAGCACTGTTGACTGAAACCAAATGAAAATAGATAATGGCCAATAAGCGTTCATTGACAATATGTTATAACAGCTGGTACATGAAAAAAAAATTATCTTTTGGACAAGTCCGGAACTGGAGTTTTGGTCACCAACAGCGATATTACGTTTTTGTGAGAAAGATAACCCTACAGCTTCAGGGGACATAAAATGAACCAAAAAAATGTTTTTCTCAAAAAGATGAGGCCCAGCTGAAGTGAGGAATGTAGAATCTCGCATGAAAAAGTAGAAAATATTTTTTTAGTCACAAACTAAGTAGTCACACAGAGGGACTCAGTAAGTTTTATTGATATTTATTGTGATCGATTGTGGGATTTAATTGAGATATAAAATTTGATCAACTAACACAAAAGTTGTGAGTCCCCCCCTGTATGACTACTTAGTTTGTGACAAAAAAATTATTTTCTGTTTTTTTTTATTACGCATTCTACATTCCTCAATGCAACTGGGCATCATCTTTTTTTAAAAATGTTTTTTTGTTCATTTTATTTTTCTACTTTTACGCGTTAACAAAAGATTTGTAAAACTTAATTTCATTCATGAAAATGTAAACTCTTTAAACCCCATAAAAACAATTTTTTTGACTATAAATCCCTTAAATATGAGACATAACTAAAAAGTGTTTGTCACGCTTAAACGCGACAAACATTTAAAGACTGAGATTGCCTTAACTCCCCTCTCTTGTAAAACGGAGGGGGGATGTCTGGTGACAGATGGCTGGACTTAACTCAGCGTTACGCGTAAAATGTCAACAAATGCAGGCCGTTACATATAGTTAAATATAGATAAACTAAAAATGCATTAATTTAATTACGGTACATTTGATGGATCTGAAACTATAATAGCTTAATCCTCCCCACAAGCCAAACCTAAAGTAAAAATTTCAGCACTCTAGCAAGTCAGAAAACGTGTTTACGAGCGTTTTGAAAAAGTTGACGACATATACAGATCTTGACGACATATACAGATCCTGACGACATATACAGATCCTGACGACATATACAGATCCTGACGACATATACAGATCCTGACGACATATACAGATCCTGACGACATATACAGATCCTGACGACATATACAGATCCTGAGGACATATACAGATCCTGACGACATATACAGATCCTGACGACATATACAGATCCTGACGACATATACAGATCCTGACGACATATACAGATCCTGACGAAATATACAGATCCTGACGACATATACAGATCCTGACGACATATACAGATCCTGACGACATATACAGATCCGGAAGCGTGCACGAGTTAATAGGATTGGGGCCCAAAAAAGGGGTAATTCGAGTTATACAGTTCTGCATTGTATTTGGATTCGCTTGTTTTTTTTTATATATAACATCTACCAGCAGTCCAACCCTGTTTACAGTCACTGTTAACTGCGTGACCACTGGTCGCCCACCCATCACGTCCGTACTGTTACATTGCTGTACTGGAACTACTCCCCTGTGACCACTGGAGACCGAAACAAGTGTCGTAATCCAGTCGGTGTCGAAACGTTTAGCTGGTTCAATGGACGAGATTCTCTCCCCTACCTTGTATTATACACAGAAGAAGCGAGGCCGTCCAATTGACTTGCGTCACTCATAGGGAGAGTTTAACGCTCCACCACCCAGTAAGACCACGTGTTTCTGCACACAGTTTGCAGCTTCCCTGCCTGCTGAAGCTGAACGGTATTTTCTCACACGTGGATTCACGCCGAAGAGTCCTGCTACAGCTATCCATCGAAAAGATCACCCCTACACGTGTACACGTCACAGCAAAAACATCACGCACCACTAGACAGATATACCGCTCCTCTTCGGAGGTACATCGTACAAGTACATCAAATTTAATTATTATGGGGACCGAGACATGTGATTGCTGTTGCAGGCATAGGTATGATTATATAGGCTAAAAAGAATTAAGATTTGATTATTTATTGTTAGGGATTTTGTTCAAATTCTACTTATTTAAAAATTGTAATCAAACATTTTTGTTTTAGTTGTGGAAATCTGTTACGTCCCTTGTGAGTTTGTGTGTCTGGATTGCCACAATAGTTACTACAAGATACGTCCCGCAGACTTGCTCTTGGATAGTTCAAGGTAAGGGGTAAATAATGGACACAAACTACTGTACGTAGAAATCAAAACAATGTGAATGAACGTCGCAGTGTTGGTCTCGAGACATTTGCAATGCGGTTTTCTATCTCCCCACCACCCTAGCTTGCCAACCATAAACTATTATTGGCCGACCCGAGTGAGGGTCAGCCATGTCCGCAAAAAAGTGGGAAAAGAACCGGGCACAACACACATTTTTAAAATTTTAAAATAATGTTTTCGCTGGGGCTTGAACCCAGGCCCTGCCGTGTGTAAGGCGGGCATGATAAGCACTACACTACGAATCACATGTTATTCTATGAATGAACGACGCAAGTGAACTTAGTTCGTCTGGAAACATGCCCCCCTCCCCCTTTTTTTGCACCTACTTCGCTTGGATTGGTCGGCCCTAGCGAGGGTCATTCGTCATGCTTATTTGCACATACTCGCTTTGGTGAATTATATATATAAATCCTGGGGGGTGGCCGGATATAGTTTTTACTATTTGATGGATCCGGATATTTTGGTCCTAATATTTGCCGATCCGGATATCTCCACATTTAAGTGTAAGAACTAAGAAGGTTTACTTGACTACTTTCTATTTAGTATTTAATATTTAATGCTATCTATTAAAATAGTTATTATCCAACATATGGGGAGTATTTGCTATCTACATTGACAGTCTGATATATTGTCAGGTAAGACAGGTAAGTTTTCGATTGCATTTAATTGGATCTTTAAGAATCATTTATAACCCTCAAGAAATCGAAAACTGAGTTAAACAGTTTATAAAACATTTCTAAACAGACACTCTTGACAACAGACGAACTTCTATATGAAGCTGGATACGATTAAATTATTTTTCCTCTTCAATACAAAACTGTGTAAATAATATGTCAGTCAATGATTTGATTTTTATTAAGTAGATAGATTTTAATTAAATATTTTAATGACTTATGTAGGTATGCACTTAAATGTGTATCAACTAGATTTTGACGATGGATGATACAGAGTACTGTGAATGTATTCGGCACCTTTTTTGTTTAATAGTCCAGAAAACCCTTGTAGCGTCCCACCATCGCCGGAGCATCATTCGTGACTAATGATACGATATTACTTAGATGCTTTTATTTATTTTAAAAAAAAACATAAACAAAAACAAAAAGAACAACAAAAAAACTCATCCAAAAAATGAAATATTGATTCTCTTTTAGTATTCAGCTTGTATAACGTCCATCTAACTAAATAGCAGAAGAGATGTTAGTAAACAGCTGCAAAATGAACCAACAACATGTTTAGCAATTTCATTAATTCTTCTTTACATTGCTATTTTTCTCAACCACATTTTCTTGATATTATCAGATCATGGCTTGTGTAGCTCAGTGCGTAATACTTCACTTACTGCCGGTATTATTAGTTTTCCATCAACAGTATGAGGTTTTTTTTCCGATTTAACAATCGTTAACGAAATTTCGTATGAAGCCAACATTCTATCGCCATCTGGGGTGTTGTGGTTGAAAAGATTTTTGTCAAAGTCAGATGTTTAAATTTAAAAAAAAATATTTAAGAGTTTGAAAAGAGGATAAATTCTTTTTCTTTGTTTATCACCATAAATTTTAGTCAACGTCTTGTAGCCTGGAAGGCTTTATAGCTTCGCGAATACATAAATCTAATTTTCTAAATACTTTCTTCTTTATTTGAAGCTATCAACACCTCTTTAAAGTTATTCTCTGCACCACCCTGTCTTTTCAAAACTGCGTCACCACACCCCATGGATTGCTGTTGCGCCCACCGCTATGCTAAGACACTAAGGAACACAATAAACTGGCCACAAGAATTTTTTTAAATCAAGCTCCTTTATACTGGTGGTAGAAGAAAGCTGACAATTCATTGGAATTGTTATCCCTTATTAAAGGGATCGAAGACAAGTGGCTTGCCACTTAGATAAACAAAATTCAATGTAGTAACAGATTACCCTGCTTTTTATCAATTAGGCAACGCAATACATGATGGTAAATGCATTATATTTATAGTTGTCTTAATTTAAGGAAAGTATGTTTGTAAAAATATATTTTTCATTCAAATAAAAAAAATCTATACAGGATAGTTATGTACCTGCAATACAAAGTGTAAGCTACACAAATAAGTAATACTATATATTATATATGTCGTAAGAACTTATAGATTGCAATTAAAACGAAGTTAAAGAAAATAATATTATGTTATTCTCATTAATACCGCCGCTTATAAGTTGTCTTAAATACAATCTCATATTAAGTAAGTTTATAGTGGTGCTTTTTAGTGCGGCGTGCATGGAAAATACAGATTTATTGCACGTGAGATATTACAATAGATCATATTTTAATTTGTAAATTGACCCTTATGTGTTTGTGTGAGTTCTAACTTGTGTCAATGATTTCATTTCCATTGAACTATGCTAGATGTAATTTTTTTATTTGTCTTATTACATTTACTGGTTAAACAACATAACAATCAAAGAACACTATCAAACTAAAATACAACACTAAGAATCAGGAAATCCTAACAAACTGAGAGACAACACTTACAATCAAACAACTCTTAAAGACAGACATACAATACTAACAAACAGACAACTTTAACACACAGACAATTCAAACATCTCTACTATTTAGGGAACACAAAAAATGAGAAATCTGTGACATAAAACAACCTTAACAATAAGAACAAACTTATAGACATACAACGCAAACCAACATAAACACAGACAACAACAACATATCTTGCAAACTGACGGACCACATTAACATTAACAATTGTAACAGACAGACACAACTTAAAGACATATAACTTTTACATACAGACAACTCATACAATTAGACATTTAGGACAGAGAACACTAACATATCTATTAGTTTCTGGCATAAAAGCCTGGAATTGATAACAGAGATAACTAATATCACCTGTGATAACAGACTGAGATGACACATATCACCTGTGATAACAGACAGAGATAACCCACATCACTTGTGATAACAGAAAGAGATAACCCATATCATCTGTGACGAAAATTACGGGACCCTTAAGCCTCGAATTAAATTTCCTACTCTGTGAGCCCTAAAACGAAAACAAAGGGGATAATAAAACAAGTTAAAAACCACAGCCTTCCCCTATTTTCCTTAAGTCTGAGTATGTGAGAGAAACTTCTCGATATTATACCTCGGGGGCAGCAGTTGACTGAAACCAAATGAAATTAGATAATGGCCAATCAGCGTTCGTTGACAATAAGTTATAAACGCTGTTAAATGGAAAAAAAATGTTCTCTTTTGGACAAGTCCGGAACTGGAGTTTTGGTCACCAACAGCGATCTTACGTTTTGTATCACTAACAGCGATCTTATCTTTTTGTGGGAAAGATAACTCCGCAGCTGCACGAGACAAAATAGTGGCAACACGAGTTCTACCTGGTATTTGGCTTCACTTGTTTTTTTATAACATCTACCAGCAGTCCATCCATGTTTATGGTCACTGTTCATTGCGTGACCACTGGACGTACATCCATCTTGTCCGTACTGTTACATTGCTGTATTGGAACTACGTCCCTGTGACTACTCGAGACCAAACAAAGTGTTGTCATCCATTCCGTGTCCGAAATTTCAGCTGGTTCAGTGGACGAGATTCTTTCACCTACTTTGTATTATACAGAGACGTAGGGAGGCCGTCCAATTGACTAGTGTCACTCATCGGGAGAGTTTAACGCTCCACCTCCTAGGAAGACCACGTGTTTCGGTACACAATTTGCAGCTTCCCTGCCTGCTAAAGTTGAACTGTATTTTCTCACACGTGAATTCACTCCGGAGTTGCCCCTCCCCCCCGCCCCCTCCAGCTATCAAGCGAATGGTCACCCCTACGCGTCTACACGTCACAGCAAGAACATCACGCACCACTAGACAGATATACCGCTCCTCTACGGAGGTACATCGTACAAGCAGATCAAATTTAATTACTATGTGGACCGAGACATGTAATTGGTGTTGCAGTCTTAGGTATGATTATATAGGCTAAAAGGGATTAAGATTTGATTATTTATTGTTAGGAATTTTGTTCAAATTATATTTATTTTAAAATTGTAATTGAAAATTTATTTAATTTGTGGAAATGTGTTACGTCCCTTGTGAGTGTGTGTGTCTGGATTACCACAATAGTTACTTCTAGATAATCCCACGGCGTAGCATACGACGCAGACTTGCTCTTCGATAATGCAAAGTAAAGGAGGAAAGAACGGACACAAACTACAGCACGTAGAGATATAAAAAATGTGAGTGAACGTCGGTTTGGGGGTACCACCGACGCATTGTTGGTCTCGAGACATTTGCAATGAGGTTTTCTACGTCCCCACTACCCATAGCTTGCCAACTATAAACAGTGATTGGCCGACCC
Source organism: Ampullaceana balthica (assembly GCA_944989445.1). Classification (NCBI taxonomy): domain Eukaryota; kingdom Metazoa; phylum Mollusca; class Gastropoda; family Lymnaeidae; genus Ampullaceana; species Ampullaceana balthica. Next base: position 11,172 of record CALYLW010002210.1, on the reverse strand, counting down.
TAGCGAGGGTCAGCTATGTTCGCAAAGAACTGGGAAAAGAACGGGCACAACACACATTTAAAAGAAAAATTAAAATAATGTTTTCGCTGTAACTTGATCCCAGGCCCTTCCGCGTGTCATGCGGACGTGAAACGCATTACACTACTAATCAAATGTTATTCTATGAATAAACAACGCAAGTGAACTTAAGAAGCTTTGTTCGTCTCGAAAAATGCCCACCCCCCCCCCTTTTTTTTGTGTGCACCAACTTCTCTTGATTGGTCGACCCTATCGAGGGTCATAAATCATGCTTATTTGCACATACTCGCTTTGGTTAATTATATATATAGATACCCATAGACATGAAAATCAAATATTTTCACACATCATGCATTTTAAAAATAATATTAAAGTGTTGACTTACATATTTGAGTAGTTTAAAAGAGAGATGAAAACGTGATGTTTTTATGATATAACTGTTTATGAATTAAAGTAAGAAAAAAACTAAATAGAAATGTAAATCCTTAATCAGATTATATATAATTTATACAAAAAAGTTTTAACCATATAAATAAACAAAGAGGCACACATTTGGTTGCTAAATGAGGAAACAAATCCTTTAGGACTATGTTACATTGACGTGCATAAATTGTGTTTCCCATCAGCGCTGCACCAGAAAGCACCAATGTTGATGTATTTAATATAACGTTTTACTTGAAATAAAAATAGCTTGAAAATGTAACATGAGGATATTAATATCCTTATTATAATATGAGTTTTTTTTTAAAATTTATTTTACAACCGGGCAGTGAGTTACTAGCTTGGTTACTTAAATGTTGTATTGTTTTTAAACTAATCTGATTTTTACTTATATTATATTCAAGGGAAAACAATTTTTTCGAATCACATATATTAAAAATTATGTTAACTAGAAAATCTATTTTAAATACGAAATAGATATTTATGTTTTGTTCTCAACTTTTAAGACGTACAATATATTGTCACTGGATATCTTATCATCCAAGTGGCATGCCACTTGACTTCGATACTAACTTAATAAATCTATGTATCACTCAGTGCTGCCAGCGCTAGGTTTTTCAACCTAGATCTAGTTTTTTCGACCTTGTCTAGGTTTCTAGGTTTTTTATTTAAAAAAATAGCCATAATCTAGGGGTTTTTTTTTAAAAAGTAAATAAACGACTTATAAGTTCACAATTTACTAAATATTTGCAATTAATATACTAAATAAATTCGATTTTTCAAAAAATAGAATTAATCATCAGGTTACAACAGTTTTTTTTTGCCGCTCTGTCATGTTACATTATGATATCTAATAAAATCAATACCTCTATCATACTATCCCACTGAATTTGAAAGATGGCGCTGCTGCAGTGCCATCAGTCTAAAGAAATCTGGTACAAGATAAAACAGCTTAAATGAGCCAAAATATTCAATTTTATTAGACCTCATGAAAAACTTAACAGCTCTACCATTTTCTTGTGCCTGCGTTGAGATAATAGATTTCCAGTCATTCTTAGTATAAATACAAAGATATTAGTTATAAAAACACTTTTCCTATTCCGTATGCAACAACAATTGCAATGGGTCAAACAAGGAAAACCAAAACTCAATCAACATTTAAAATTAAATCAACATGTACAACTCAAATAAAAATTCAAGACTAGACAAAAACAGGAATAAAAGTAGGACTCAATAATATTCTGTATAATCTGTATATCGTCTGTAATAGATAAAATAAGAATAATGCCAAGAATTCTGATAAGATTGCCAATAAGATTTATAAGGAAGATGAAATAAGTTATGAATAAATGCATATGTAAGTATATTTTACAAATAGTTACGTACAACATACAAATTAATACACTATCGGCCGTCCATAAATGACGACAAGCATCTAAAAGGGTTGGGGTGGGGGCAGAGGGGAGGGGTCACACTTCAATGAGATAGTGAGATGTGTGACAAGAGGGAGGGAGGTGTTTAAGAACTGTGACGTCACATAAAAAATGCTCAACTTTAAATGAAAGCTTCACTTAAATATCTGGTTGCTTACAATAAATTTATTTAATGACGTTTTAAATATCTCCGTACGAGTTACGATATTAGTATCAGAATGCAGTCTTACACTAAATACATACTTAAATAACAAAAAATTATTTTGAAACATGCCAATTTTTAAGTAGGAAATACGGCTTTGTTTTTTTTTGTTTGTTTTTTTTTGGTGTTTTTTTTTGGGGGGGAGAGAAGGTTTGTGACGTCATATTTGTTTATTTTTAGCGTGTCTATGTTTTTTCTTTCGAATCTAGTTTTTTTTTACATGTTGGCTAGTTTTTTGCCTAAATTGTCACTGACACACTTGACTGTCCTACACTCTAGTACACACTTGACTGTCCTACACTCTAGTACACACTTGACTTTCCTACACTCTAGTACACACTTGACTGTCCTACACTCTAGTACACACTTGACTGTCCTACACTCAAGTACACACTTGACTGTCCTACACTCTAGTACACACTTGACTGTCCTACACTCTAGTACACACTTGACTGTCCTACACTCTAGTACACACTTGACTGTCCTACACTCTAGTACACACTTGACTGTCCTACACTCTAGTACACACTTGACTGTCCTACACTCCAGTACACACACACTTGACTGACCTACACTCTAGTACACACTTGACTGTCCTACACTCTAGTACACACTTGACTGTCCTACACTCTAGTACACACTTGACTGTCCTACACTCTAGTACACACTTGACTGTCCTACACTCTAGTAGTACAATTTTCCATTGTCAGACAGCCAAACGCGACACTTTATAAACTGCACCAACTCAAACATTTCTAAAAGTCTCATAATTAATTTATCATTAATAGAAATACATTTATTATACATTAGTAACAAAAAAGACTATTGGCGCTTTTTAACTAATATTTACATAAAAGTTTAATGTGACCCAGTAGACATTTTTAAATAACTGTGTAATTAACGAAGATGGCAGATTTTATTTTTTTAAAATAATGTTTATAACCAGGAGAGAGGAGACTATAGACATTCTATAACGACTCATTATACATGAAGTAAATAAGATTTAATCTTGTGTTATTTTAGGTTGAGTTAGTTCTTTAAAATGTATTTAATATATAGTTGCAAGAAATGCGTCAAGGTCAAATTATGGTGCTATTAAATGCTTAAAATAAAATAACCAGTATAAAATAGGCCAAAGACACGAAGTCATGACAAACAATATATGCAAATTAATACAATAACTACATACCGGAGCTATTCGTTCCTGCCATGACAATTGTTGACTGGAACAAGCTGTAAAAAGGATTGATTGAAGCAATAGCAATCAACGATTTCGTGTCGTAATAATTATGTTAATAAACGTCAGTCACTACTATCGGAATGAGCAGATCTACAATAAATTATTTTTATGGACACAAGTACCAGCATTCTAAGTCATTATTAGATACAAGTAACAAAGCATTGAGTATGAACCCTCTTAAAATAAAATTAACATCATTTACATTTTCCCAATATCTATGCATAACGCTACAGTAACCCGACATTCCACGTCCGACATTCCACGTCCGACATTCCACGTCCGACATTCCTTCCACATCCGACATTACACGTCCGACATTATATGTCCGACATTCCACATCAGACATTCCACTTCCGACATTCCACGTCCGACATTCCACGTCCGACATTACACGTCCGACATTCCACATCCGACATTACACGTCCGACAATCCACGTCCAACATTCCACGTCCGACAATCCACGTCCGACATTCCACATCCGACATTACGCGTCCGACATTCCACGTCCGACATTCCACGTCCGACAGTACACGTCCGACAATCCACGTCCAACATTCCACGTCCTACAATCCACGTCCGACATTCCACGCCCGACATTCCACATCCGACATTACGCGTCCGACATTCCACGTCTGACATTCCACGTCCGACAATCCACGTCCGACATTCCACGTCCGACAATCCACGTCCGACATTCCACATCCGACACTCCAGACGGGAAGAATGAAAATTGTATTTGTTATTTTTTTTAATTATCACCCTGAAAATGAAATATTTGCTATTAGTTGAATTTTAAGAGTTAAATAATGTAGGTAATAAAATTAATAGCACTAATATTATTTTAAAAAAACTTAATTGCCCTAATAATATTTGGAATTTAAAATTGTTTTTTTTAACGCAATTTCCCATGGGAAAAACTACGTTTATATATTTAGCAATGTCTGTCCTGTCTGTTCGAGCCTGATCATGCAACTCCTCCTGAACCATACCAGATGGAGGGTTCAGGTCTTTTGCAAATATGTTAAAGAGGTCCCAAGGATGTAATGGGGCCAATAAAAATACTGAATAGGTTTACTTGATTTCCTGGGAAATCCAAAAACAAGAAAAAATTATCAGTATTTTGTCAATTTCTCGGCAACTATAACATCTATCAGGTTGAAACAAACACCAAATGATAGCTAATAATATTTAAAACAATGTTGGAGAAGAAAACATCTTTTTAGTGATCGTATAGCAGATTTGTGTATTGTTTGTTTTTTTAGTTTCAGAGTTATTGATTTGAAATGACTATTAATGTAATCTAGAACGATTTCCATTGAATAAAATATTCGGAAATTCTTTGTTGGAAATTGCGTTTTAATACTTATTGGAGATTTTCTTATTTGTTGACCAGATCTGGTTAATCAGGGGATTGATATGTTGGGCTCAGCAGACGTTGTCTTGCCTATGGAACGACCCTTCAAATCGGCACCTCGTGGTAACCAGTAATTAAAATTAGAATTACTAGTCTTCCACATTCAAGGATCAAACTTTATCCATAATGACACTGACCGTCTTTGCCTCCAAACCAGATCGACTGTAACAGGAGTCGAGAAATGTTCTAAGTGTTGTCAACTTTCTCTCTCCTTGTTTTCTTTGTGTTTTTTTGTGTTGTTTTGTTGTTTATGGTTGGTCTGTTGTCAGACTCTGGGCCTTTTTGTTAACCTGGGCCAAGTGATTCAGCAACGTACGATGCACGTTTATGGGCACTTGTTCTTTTGGGTCTAAGACGTTTTTGAAAGGTTATGTACTTGGTTTTAAAATGCGCTATGAATATAGAAATAAGTATTTCTTTGAAATTTTACTTATAAAAGCACAATTTATAAGAATAATATTTTGAAATTAATTTTCATAAATCTACAACATAGTTACCTAATATTTAATAGTTAAAGAAATATTGAGTTCGACTGATTAGTTTGTAGTGTTTCACTCACTAACCAAAACTAATTGTCACAATGAATTTTCTATTGTATAAAATAATATACAAATGTATAAACAATAAATATATTAAATTCACAATAATTGGACAACGTATAATGTTATGCCTAAATTATGTACATAAAGAATGATACATATGGTCAGGTACAGTATAAGTTTCACCAAACACTAGCACGCATTAATGTTGGAAAGACATAATTTTTGGTCAAGTTTATCAAGTAGTTAGAAACAGAATAAAATTATTGCACTTAAGGCAAAATATTGAATTTTAAGCTTTCACTTAAATTAAAATGCATTATTTGTTTAAAAAGATTGAAAAAAAGATCTTTTTTAACCTTTACACAAATAATATAATATATAAAAAGATGAATTATTTCTCTTGATTCTTATAATTTTATACAAAGTATATTTATTTTGGGCAAAGGCTACTAGTAAAAGTATATTTTAAAAAAAACAGAGCAACAAGACCGAAAGCAATAATATGTAAGTTGCCATTTAAATAACATACACAATCCATAACTATACTTTAAATTAAGGTATAAATTTACTAGGGGTTTCAAAAGCCCAAGTAACTTTTCCATTTTGATAAATACGAAATAGTAAACTTCCTGGAATGTACACAAAGTATTTTATAATTATTATTTAGGTAATTGACGTCATATAATATTTTACGTGAAAAACACCACACCCTGTAAATCTCGAAACCAAATGATATATTTCTTTTTTAACTGCTATGGACTGTTGTACTATGTCCTTCGCCGTTACGGAGCCAGTGACTTGGGCTTTTTTATATTATATAGTTAATTTTAAAAAAACGCAAAAAAGCAAGTTTTTGACTATAAATCCTTTCTGTACGAGAAGTAACTAAAAGAATGTTCATTATAATACGCAGCGCAAGACCATCCAAAAATACAACATTGTAGTTGTGTCGTAAAACATGTTTAATATAATGCGCACCAATTAGGAATATGTTTATAAAAAGTGTTGTCAATAAAATACGCACCTTATTGCGCGACAGAAAGGTTGTTCAATATAATGCGCACACTTACACACAATCTCAAAAAATTACATGATACATAGGAATAAATTAAATAATATAAAAAATCAATAATTCAATTACCGTACATGTGATCGATCTGAAATTTTAATACATTGTTTTTATCATCGGTACGAAACTGCCTGCAAAATTTCAGCTGGCTAGCTTACGAGCAAGTGGGTTAAAATTGATCCAAAGTTTTGGCGACAAGCAAGGGTGCAAGCAAGCAGACACCACGAGTTAATATAAAGGATTTAATAAGAAAAACCCGTAAAAAACCAAGTTTTTGACTATAAATCCTTTATGTACGAGAAGTAATTAAAAGAATGTTCATTATAATACGCAGCGCCAGACCATCCAGAAATACAAAATTGCAGTTGTGTCGTAAAACATGTTTAATATAATGCGCACCGATCAGGAATATGTTTATAAAAAGAGCTGTCAATAAAATACGCACCTTATTGCGCGACAGAAAGGTTGTTCAATATAATACGCACCGCGACGCTCTATCTCAAAAAATAGCATGATACATAGGAATAAATAAAATAATCTAAAAAATCAATAATTTAATTACGGTACAATGCGATCGATCTGAAATTTTGATACATTGTTTTTATCATCAGTACAAAACTGCCTGCAAAATTTCAGCTCGCTATCTTGCAAGCAAGTGGGTTAAAAATTGATCAAAAGTTTTGGCGACAAGGTCGGTCGGTCGGTCGGCCGCAGACACCACGAGTTAATATAAAGGATTTAATAAGAAAAACCCGTAAAAAACCAAGTTTTTGACTATAAATCCTTTATGTACGAGAAGTAATTAAAAGAATGTTCATTATAATACGCAGCGCCAGACCATCCAGAAATACAAAATTGCAGTTGTGTCGTAAAACATGTTTAAATGCGCACCGATCAGGAATATGTTTATAAAAAGAGCTGTCAATAAAATACGCACCTTATTGCGCGACAGAAAGGTTGTTCAATATAATACGCACCGCGACGCTCTATCTCAAAAAATAGCATGATACATAGGAATAAATAAAATAATCTAAAAAATCAATAATTTAATTACGGTACATGCGATCGATCTGAAATTTTGATACATTGTTTTTATCATTGGTACGAAACTGCCTGCAAAATTTCAGCTCGCTATCTTCGGAGCAAGTGGGTTAAAAATCGATCAAATGTTTTGGCGACAAGGTCGGTCGGTCGGTCGGTCGGTCGGTCGGCCGCAGACACCACGAGTTAATATAAAGGATTTAAAAAGAGACAAAAATTTGCTATTTTTTTTATACAATCTATCTTTCGCCATTCTAATAACAGTAAATGACGTCATTATTTCAGATGAAACTCCTCCATTTATGAATCATTCCAGTATTTAAGTCCTATTTAAGAGAATTTATATCTGTTTATTTGCCGCCTTGTTAGTTACGATTCTCTACATACATGTATTCTTTATGTCCCTAAGACATGCTCTTAAAAATGTTGTGTACATTTTGTCAACTACGTGTATAAACTTAAATCAGTACTTTTCTGCAATTCCTACCTGTATAAGCCCACTTTTATTCCAAACTAACCCTGTTCTCAGCAACAACTTTATAAGACGACTCATGCCATTCCACAACTTTATAAGACGACTCATGCCATTCCACAACTTTATAAGACGACTCATGCCATTCCACGACTTTATAAGACGACTTATGCCATTCCACAACTTTATAAGACAACTTATGCCATTCCACAACTTTATAAGACGACTCATGCCATTCCACAACTTTATAAGACAACTTATGCCATTCCACAACTTTATAAGACGACTCATGCCATTCCACGACTTTATAAGACGACTTATGCCATTCTACAACTTCATAAGACGACTTATGTCATTCTACAACTTCATAAGACGACTTATGACATTCTACAACTTTATAAACAACTTATGACATTCCCATCTTTCAACACATCTTGTTGTTAGCTACGGTCTTTTGCCCACACCTGTATTATGGTTGTTTCTAAAACATGCACTAAAACACTTCACAAAAGTTCGTTATCTTTCGTTCTCTATCGTTACACTTTTATACATCTTTTAAAACTATTTTGTTTTCGCGTTAATAGTAATAAAAATAAACTATTTGACTGATAAACGTCCTTGATGTTGAACAACCAAGTCATTGTACGTTTTCTTCTAAGTTTTATTGATATTTATTCTGATCGATTGTGTGATTTAATGTTAGATATAAAATTTGATCAACTAACACAAAAGTTCTAAGTCCCCCTGTTGACTACTTAGTTTGTGACTAAAAAATTATTTTCTGCTTTTTCATGCGAGATTCTACACTCCTCACTGCAGCTGGGCCACATCTTTTTTTTAAAAAATGTTTCTTTTATTTTCTACTTTTACGCGTTAACAAAAGATTTGTAAAACTTAATTTAATTCATGAAAAATTAAAATCTTTAATATTAAAATTGTATTTAAACAGTTTTTCAATTTCATAAGGATTCCGAAACATATTTTGAGGTATTTATAATTTTAAACGATAAATTGCATTATCTCTGCCTTTTTCCTTCTTCTTTCTCGACTTCAAAAATCAAGCCGGCGATGATCTGTAACTTGAAAATTTATGTTTATGGTAAATTGTTTGCAATTTTATTTCTGGTTAGACATCGTCATGGGGTGGTACTGTTGATTTGATCACACTTTTCTTGACTTGAAGTCCTGTTAAATGTCCTGTTAGCCAAGTTCATCTAGAACGAAATTTGTGATCATAATTTGAAATTTTCTATAAATATAAACTTACACATTCTTAACACCTTTCCTTTCCTTATTTATTTATTTCTCTTCTTGTCTGATGAAAATCAGGAAACGGCCAAAGTTTCAAATTAATATTATTTGGAAATGTTCCTTTTTTTTTATTCCCGTCATATTTAACTGAAATTAATATTCTTTACATCTGTTGAAAATTTCAGTAGATATTTAATCTCACCTTATCTTTATTAGATTTGGGAAGAAATCGATAATAAAGATTAAAAATGACCTGAAAGAAAATCCCCATTGTCATTTTTTACTTTTGTTTTTCCGCTCGACCGACCGCTTGCGAACCCAAGAGACGGCGGTGAAGTTAATATAAATGATTTAATTAAACAACCCCGTAAAAACAACGTTTTTGAATATAAATTCCTTATATATGAGACATAACTAAAAAGTATTGATCAAGCTTGAACGCAACAAACATTTACAGAACAAAATTGCCTTAAATCCCCTTTGTTGTAAAACGGAGGGAGGCAGGGAAAATGTATGGTCACGGATGGCTGAACTTAACTCAGCGCAAAGCGTAAAATGTCAACAAAAGATGGCCGCTACATATAAAGATAAACTAAAAATGCATTAACTTAAGTACTAAACATTCGATCGATCTGAAAATTTAATAGCTTAATTCTCCACACAAGCCAAACCTACAGTGAAAATTTCATCACTCTAGCAAGTCAGACAATTGTTTACGAGCGTTTTGAAGCAGTTGACGACAGACCCGGAACCGTTGACGCGTTGACGACATATACAGATCCGGAATCGTGCACAAGTTAATAGGATAGGGGCCTCAAAAACGTAAGTAACTCACAGCTTTATGATTGTAATAAATGACTTAATCTCAACTTTAACGTGAAAATAATTAGAATATTATAATACATGAGAAGAGAAATTTGTTTTATGAAATCAGTCATTATACGAGTTGACTGATTGTTAATGCTGTTTCTCAGTTTGTAATATATGTATGCTTGTTTGAGTTGTCTGTAACGTTCTTAACATTGTCCTATTGTCAGTGTTGTCGTCTATAAGTTGGGGTCTGATTGTGAAGGTTGTCTTTCTGTCAAATATTTCTGATTGTTTGTGTTTCCTAAAGGCTACAGATGTCTGAGTTTTAGTATTGTCTGTATGTAAAATTTGTCTGTTACCTAGTGTTGTCTGTCTAACTGTAAGAGTTGTTTGATTGTAAGTGTTTACTCTCAGTTCGCTAAAGATGTCTGATTGTTGGTGCTGACTAATATTTTGATATTATTGTTTGATTGTTATTGTTGGTTTGTCAGTAGATTCTATAATACATTAGAAAAACATGTTCAGCATATTTAAATGAACATGAAACCATTTCATTTAGTTGAGTATTAAAATGAAAAATAATAAATAATAAATTAAAAGACTTTCTAATGTTATAACTGATGTGCATTCAAATGTATTTTCCATGACCGCCGCACTAGAAAGCACCGCTATAGACTTACTTAACATGAGATTTAAATTAAGTCATCTTAAGTGGCAAAATTAAAAAGATGATAAGATTTTTTTCTTTGACTTCGGTTAAATTTAAATCTACACATCTTTGCGACATCTTATGTTTTTTGTATTTGTATTGCTTACACTTTGTACTGCATGTAACTAAATATTAATGTATAGAAACATTTAATTCAAAAGCAAAACGCATATTCAGAATGCTAGTTATTTCAAAGTAAGAAAACTATACATTTTTTACATTTACCTTCATTTAGTGTTTGTCCAATTAATGAAAACAAACTAGCAAATAGACCTTTGTTACTAATATATTTATGCAAGTGGCACGCCACTTGACTTCCATCTCTTTGTTGCGTTCTGGGTTCTGAATAAAAGAAGACAAGTCTCGACTCTTGTTCACGTATACTTCAAGCCTTTATTATTCATCAATATATGTACAGCATCCGATTAAGGTACACGAAGTACTCCATACAACAATGTCCACGCACTTTGTGCATACATGAACCCTCTGTCTCTCTACGCTGAACACTCGAGCCACCTCGTTGTGTCAT